>JZKD02S1999896.1:2798113-2835254 GCA_000966675.3 Picea glauca
GATTGGTATGTAAAGGATATGCACAGATTGAAGGAATCGACTTTGAAGAGACATTTTCCCCAGTTGCCAGAATGGAAGCAATCCATTTTCTTTTAGCTTATGCATGCTTCAAAAATATTAAAGTATATCAAATGGACGTAAAATCATTTTTTCTGAATGGGGAACTTGAAGAAGAAGTCTACATTGAACAACCAGAAGGATTTCAGTTGTCAGAGAACACTAATTATGTGTGTAAATTAAAGAAGGCTTTTTATGGTCTAAAACGGGCTCCTAGAGCATGGTACTCTAGACTGGATAAGTATCTGCAGTAGGTAGGGTTCAGAAAAGGAAGTGCAAACAACAACCTCTACATCAAGGTAAGTCAAGGTAATATTTTATTACTTGAATTTTATGTTCATGATATTATTTTTGGTAGTGATGATGACATGTTAAGCCGGAAATTTGCATAAGATATGCATAATGAATTTGAAATGTCATTACTTGGAGAACTATCCTTCTTTTTGGGACTTCAGATACATCAAATAAACCAAGGAATTTTTATTTATCAAACCAATTATATCAAAGAAATGCTAAAGAGGTTCAGAATGGAAGATTGCAAACTAGTTATCACTCCCATGCAAACCAGTTGCAAGTTGAGAAAAGATGATGATTCGAAGTCTACAAATCAGAGGAAATACAGGTCAATGATTAACAACCTACTATATGTGACAACATACAGACCAGATGTAATGCAGGAAGTTGGACAGGTGGCACGATTTCAAGAAGCACCAAAGGAATTACATGTATTAGAAGTGAAGAGGATTTCCAGATATCTCAAAGGAACATAAGAGTTTGGATTTTGGTATTCAAAAGGAAAGGATCTATCACTTATTGCTTGCAGAGATGCAGATTGGGCAGGTTGTATTGATGACTGATGAAGCACCAGTGGAGCAGCATTCTACTTAGGTGAGTGTTTAGTATCATGGATAAAAAATAAACAATCATCAATATCTTTATCTACAATCGAGGCAGAGTATATTGCAGCAAAATCATGTTGTACATAGGTTCTTTGGATGAAACAAACTCTGACAGATATACAGGTTGAGTATGATGAGCCCATTCCAATCTATTGTGATAATACAAGCACCATCAGTATCTTGAAGAACCTGGTGATGCACTCCAAGATGAAGAACATTCTAATCAAGTATCACTTTCTAGGGAGCAGGTTGTAGAAAAGAACATCAGAGTTGAGTATGTGGGCACCAAAGAACAAGTGGCATACATATTTACAAAACCACTTCCATGAGGAGCCTTTGAATATCTTCACCAAAGACTTGGAGTTATTTCTCCTCCAAAATGAATTATGTTTGAATGCTTATCTTATATGTCTTAGATATACATGAGGAAGCACCATAAGAGGAAAGTTCAGTCATGGGGAGCATCCCTGAATGGAAAGATACCTTTTCCATTAATGACAAAGGGGGAGAGTTTTATCATATGCAGAGGATAGAGGCATGTTTCCAGGGGGAGCAGATTTATCAGATAGAGTGGACAGAGGCATGGTTCCAAGGGGAGCATGAGTGATAGGATTTCAGTATTGAATCAGAGTGTTTCCATCAATGCCAAAGGGGGAGATTGTTGGTTAAGGTTGGTTTATATTGATTCCAACCCTTGAAGAAAGACCCATAGCACAAAGTTTTGGGTAATGGACACAATATTGTTTGATGTAAATATGACTCATTATAGTTTTTTCATGGTTGATAATAAGTAAAGATGGATGAACTCCAAAGTGGTGCCCTTATGGTGAAATCCCTCACGAGAAGATGCTTTGCGGAGTGAGAGAACCCATGATTAATTGTGGAATAATGAGATGAAGGACAACAAATTTGTTAGTGAAACTATCCTAGATGGATAGTTCTTGTCATTCCATTTCCGGTGGAATGTGGAACGTCACATAACTCCTCACGGTTAGAGAGTTATGACCATATGAAGTTGGAGAACCCCTCATAAGTCTTATAGAAGCCCCCAAGGGTCAAAGTGATTTGAAAAATAAATTATTTTAAATGAAGAAGACATAAAATAAGGAAAGTGTAAGGCTACATGAAGATATAAATAAGAGGCAAAGATCACTCTTTATACACACACTTGTACATTTTGTATATCTATTTTCTTGTGTAAATCTTCTTGTAAATACTTGTGGATACATCTGAAGTGGTGAACGTCTGAGGTAGCACAAAGGGCTGATGGTGAAATTATCGGATTTACAGAAAACCCTATTTTCTTAGGCGTACATGTGTTGTCTGTGTATAGGGTGTGTAAAGTATGCGGGATGTCTATGTATAGGGAGCGTACGTACGTGGGTTGGTTGTGTACATGGTGAGTACATGTTGCTAAAGCTATGGAAACTTGGGAAGATGAAGATGAAGAGGTACTAGATTTTGAGATCAAGCTCCCAGGAAGGTCTAAAGTGCTAAGATACATTAGATCCATCCATTGTTTCAAAAGGTATGTGTTATTTCTATGAACAGTTGAATTTTGATGTATGCATGAGGAATGACAATGGATATTTGAGGATTTTCCCTAGAGAGACTAGTGGCTTCATGGCATCTTTTGCATAAGTTAGATCTACAGAAATAAAGTGTTGGTATATTCATCATTGATACTTCTTGTGAGGCACATCTTGTATTTCTTAGCATATGGCTAAGGGTTTTTATGGCACATATTTGAGAGCTTGCATTTGTGTAGTAGTTGATGTATTGAGAGACTGAATATTAGAAAAGGGTTGATGACTAAGATCATGTGGGGGATATTATACTTGTTCATGATTATACACACTTATTTGACACATAACTAGAGAGAGACATTCTTTCCTTGAGTAAAGGTTATATATGAGGATGCATGCACAGGGTACAGTTACAGTCTGGATACAGTGACAGGTTATATATCTATGTGAAAGAAGTCCTAGAAGGTCAGAAGTTTTAAAGAAAAGGAAACCCTAGTTTTCAGAGGGCATACGTAGGCTTCATAAATGTTTGGTAGCGTACATACATGGGTTGCATAACAGATAGGGTGTGTACATACGTGGGCTGCAACACTACAGGTCACATACCTGTTGTATTTTTGTATATATATGTTCAGTTTAGGTATAGATTGATTACAGGGCAGTTGTAAAGATTGGATACAGGTCAGTGGTACAGGTTGATAAAGTTGTACGATAGTATATCTCATAGTGACAGGTTGACAATCGTTCCATCATTCTACTTATACTTCAGGTCGGTTGGATGGGGCAATTATAGGTGGTTGTAGCCACCTTCTGGTTGTAGCCAGAGAACATAGGGGGTTGTATCCAGAGAATTGGGGAGTTGGAGCTTCCCTCAGCTTGTAGCCTGAGAAACTAGGGGGTTGTAGCCTCCTTCCAGTTGGAGCTAGAAAACAAAGAAATTTGGTGCTTCCAATGAATGTCATTGTTCAAGACATATAAGAAAAGACATTTCTTAGGTTTCTCTCGATTTGGGTTTCCACGTAAAACACTGGTGTACTGTGTATGTGTGTGATTGTTCATTTCTTATTGCTCATTATTGGATAATAATACTACATTGATATAACACTTGGATTAATTTGGGGGAAAATGATTACCATTGCAGTATTACTGATTTATCCCCCCTCTCAGTAATCCAACAAGATAAACTGCTCATTTCTAAAGAATTTTGGTTGTGAAGCATTTGTCCATATTAATAAAGAAAATAGAACAAAAATTGAGGGAAAATCCAAGAAGTGTACCTTTATTGGGCATAATGTTAATGATTTTGGTTATCACTTATGGGATTATGAAAAACACAAGATTATTAGGAGTATAGATGTGGTATTCAATGAAAATGTCATGTACAGAGATCAATTGCAGGGAAAGAAACAGGAAAAGGAAAACACAAAATACACAGTTCTTGATGAAATCAAAGAAAATGATATTCCAAAGGTATCAGAAGATCAAAATGTACAATAATAGAAGCAACATGTACCTCAAAATCCTATAAGTGTTGTTATAATATCTATCAGTTTAAGTAGACCACCTGAATGATATTCTCCTTCATTGTGTTATTTATTGTTGACTGATTTTGGTGAACCAAAAAGTTATGAAGAGGCAATGTAGGTAGACATTAAAAATAAGTGGGATAAAGGCATGAAAGAGGAAATGGACTCCTTGGTAAATAATAGACTTGGGACTTGGTTCAATTTCCTAGAGTAAAAATAACATTTCAAAATAAATGGGCTTACAACTTAAAGGAAGAAGATGGAGGAAAAAAACAGTACAAGGTCAGACTTGTTGTAAATGGGTTTGCATAGAAGAAAGGTAGATATTTTGATGAAATATTCTCTCATGTTGTTAAAATGAATTCAATTAGGACTATTTTAAGTCTTGTAGCAGTGGAAAATTTTCATCTTTAACAATTAGATGTAAAAAAGGATTTTCTCCATGGGGTTTGAAGGAAGAGATTTATATGTAGAAACCATAGGTGTATGAGGTCAAAGGGAAGGATAATTTGGTATGCAGGTTGAAGAAGAGCATGTATGGCCTAAATCAAGCTCCAAGGAAGTGGCATTTGAGGTTTGACAATTTTATGACATAACAAGGTTATAGTAGATGTCATTATGATCACTATGTTTATTTTAAGAGGCTAGAAAATGAAATCTATATTATCTTTTTGTTGTATGTAGATGGCATGCCTGTTGCAGGATCTAACATGTAGGATATAAATGTGCACAAAAGGAAATTAGTTAATTTATTTTTGATGAAGGATTTGGGAGCTACAAAGTAAATCCTTAGTATGAGAATAGAAAGAGACAGGAAAAATTGCAAATTGATAATGTCTAAGGGTGAGTACATAGAGAAGGTGTTGTGGAGGTTTAGGATGCAAAATGCAGAACCGGTTAGTACACCTTTGGCCAGACATTTCAAATTAACCAAGGAAATGTGTCCCAAGACACATGAACATATATAATACATATCCAAGGTCCCTTATTCATCAACGAATGGTAGCTTGATGTATGTGATGGTGTGCACAAGACTAGATATTGCACATGCAGTGGGAGTTGTGAGTAGGTATATACCAAATCCAGGGATAGAACATGCAGTGAAGTGGATTCTCGGGTATTTGAAAGGTACTACTACTGATGCATTATTTTTTGGAGGTTCAAACACTGTTCTACAGGGATATTTTGATTCAGATAAGGAATGTGATAAATATAGAAGGAGGAGCACCACAAGGTATGTTTTTAATGTAGGTGGAACAAGAATATGTTGGATTTCGAAAGTACAAAATAAGTTTTTACTTTTAACATGGGAAGCAAAGTATGTTGTTGCTATAGAAGCTAGTAAAGAGAGAATGTGGTTATAGAGGTTTATGGAGGAATTGGGAAAGAAACAAGAGAATAGTAGGTTTTATTGTAACATCCAGAGTGTTATTAATATTGCAAAGAATGGACAATTAAAGTTGGAAAAGATACATACTAGCCATAATCTTCCAGACATGTTAACAAAGGTATTAAACAGGGAGAAATTGAGTTCTTGCTCAATTTTAGTTGGCCTTCAAGCATGAAGGATAAGATGAGAAACTTTCCAAGTCCAAGGTGGATCATAGTCCAATATGTACAGTAGCAGTAGAGTTGTTGTGATCAATATCCAAGTGGGAGGTTGTTAGTTGTGGAGCCTGATTATCTTCTTGATTCAAAGGCATTATTTCAGTCATGTTTGGATCTCATTTCCCGACGAGGGGTTGTGGGGGGAATCCCCCCCCCACATATTTCACCAGGGGGGTCCACGGGAGGTGAAAATATTTTGGAGCCCCCCTAGCAACGATTTGGGGGCAATTCCCTCAAAGAGAAATTTTTGGAAAAATTTCCTTGTAAAATATTGTAATTTTGTAGTCAATATACATTGTTCATCATTAGGTTGCAAATCTAATGGTAGAATTTATGTTAGAGTTTTTTTCCCTAGAAGGAAACCCTCTTTTATGTATGAGGGAATTTTATTACAATTGTGCATATATGTGAGTGGATATTGTAATCTAAGAGAGGAGATTGTGAGAAGAGAAGAGGAAGTTACAAAGGGTATGTTGTAGGTTGTATTGCTTCATTTGTTGGATAATAATAAATCAAGAACTGGAAATTTCTCTTCTGGACATAGCCCACATTGGGAGAACCATGTATATCTATATCTCTATTGTATTGTGTATCTTTTGTGTTTTATTTATGCATCCATTTTTATTTTATTATTCTGTGATCCTCTTTTTCTAACATATGTGGCTTCTCTTTAAGTCGATTCTTGGATCTTGCAACTTCCCACAAATACCCAAAAGAAAAACCTAGTTTGATACCAATATGATCAATAAATGTCTGTGGATATTCCAATGGAATAGTTCATTACAACATATCTAATAAAATGCTAAAATCTTTATTATTAAGTTTATTTTTCGTTCATATCTCTAGAAAATTTAGTTATAGATTTTTTGCTCATGCACGGAATAAATAAAATGAAAAAAATAGATAACAATAAAATACAATCACACCATCCACAAATAAACACAAGATATGACCTAGGAAACCCAATACAGGAGAAAACATAGCTAGAAGGTGAGGCTTCTATGCTCTCTTTTCTTTGGTATAAAAATGATGCAAATACAAAGAAAGAGGCACTCTTTGTGGATTTTTATTTGACTAGTATTTTGTATGATTTGTACAAACTCTCTCCTCCTCTATTATGCTCACATGATACCATTCTTGGATGTTCTACTCAACTATGGAACAAGAAATAATGAAAAATAATGGAACCCCTTCTCCTCTTAGTGGCTCGGTATTTAACATTGCTCAATAACCATCTAAGAGTAGTTTTTTTACTTCCTCAACCCTAAATTGTGATATGGTTTTGGACCTTCTATAATATTTTTGAAATTAAATATCTGGCTAGTCCCATATGTGTGAGTAATGGGGGATGACATGGCATCCTCTCATACAATGGTGGTCAACACGGTAGGTCAACTTGTGGGAGGTATAATTTTTGCATGTAAACTCTGATTGATGCTCAGTCTACACCGTTGGAAAGGTGTTGGAGTGTAGAACACCATCAAGGAGGTGTGTCCATTTTTTGGACACCAGAACCCCAAAAATATCATTTAATTCCTCAAAATGGCTATAAAATGTTCCAGACTCCAATTTTCCAAACTAGTACCTACCACTAAAATTTCCCTACAAGTTTATTCCTCCATTTGTTTCCACTCTAAAAGCATTGATATAGATGAAAAATAATGCAATGATCTAATCTGGATCACTTTTGTTTAAGAAATCCAACAAATTCAAGTTAGAAATGGAGATAGTACAATTTCATGTACAATTGAAATAAGTATGAGAGGATGTCATGGTATCATTGTTGGAAACCAAAGTCATTGAGTCTATTATTATTCCAAGAGGGAGGAGTCTGTAATGCCCCATATTGTTTCCTAGAATATATTAGATAAATATCATGCATGTGTTGTGATGATGTGATTAATTAATGACTGTCAAAGAAATATGGTTGAATTCTAATGACTCTATATTGTAAAATGTAAATATTCTTATAAATATTCCTACTATGCAGCCCAAAGCTAAGACTTCACTAGAAAATCATGGACATCTTAAACACAAACTTAGTGACTTATGTCTAAGTTATGTGATGTTTTTCACCTTGAGGTAATGTTACCACGGTGTGTATTGTATCATGTAAAGGTTAATATAAAATATATAATAATAATTCCATTAAAGAGGTCGCTAGGGAGAAACAACTAGGACATAAGTCCATGATAGGGGAAGAGGAAGGAGAGTTATTATGGTATGACCCTAAGGGGGGCATATATGGGATTAAATGTATATGATATGACCCCAAGGGGGGGAATATATGGGGTTATATGTACATGTAATGTGTAAATGTATATGTAATAGGGTTAGCACAATAATAAAGGGGAAACATGTGAAATTTGTGAAGATGTATATATATATATTCATCACTGATAGGTGATTTGGATGTATTGATGTATTGGGGTATTTGGAGAAGCTTCAACAACAATATAGGGAATCAAGGGAAAGAAAATTATGCAACAACTATCCATCAATGTTCAAGATCGAAAATAATTGATTTTGGGTCGATGGATCATCATTAATGGAAATAATAATGTGGGAAATAAGAAAATAATATCACCTGGTTTCTTCACATGTAAATCCTCTAAAGCTTTCAGGACAAATATTTTGAAGGAGGGTATTATGGTATGACCCCAAGGGGGTCATATATGAGGTTACATGTATATGATATGACCCCAAGGGGGGGCATATATGGGGTTAAATGTACATATAATGTGCAAATATATATATAATAGAGTCGACCTAATAATAAAGGGGTCACATGTGCAATGTGTGAATACGTATATATAAGTATCATATATTCATTATTCACAAGTGATTTGGATGTGTTGATGTATTGGGGTATTTGTAGGAGGTTCTTTTGTTCTTTGACTTATAATGTAACTCATCTCTCTTATTTTTATTGGAGTTGTGCTCCTTTCTCACATAGGTGTACATGGTGTGTACTTCTAGTTTTTTATGATATCTAAAGCATTTAGTTCATAACATTTTGGGA
The DNA here is from genome assembly GCA_000966675.3 of Picea glauca. Classification (NCBI taxonomy): domain Eukaryota; kingdom Viridiplantae; phylum Streptophyta; class Pinopsida; order Pinales; family Pinaceae; genus Picea; species Picea glauca. Next base: position 2,806,752 of record JZKD02S1999896.1, read on the forward strand.
GGAGATACCCATTATAATAATGTTTCTATGTGTTCTTTGGAAAAATACTACAATTTCTCCCATGTTCTATTGAAATATTCCTCACCTACCATTAACTTGAAGTGTCCTTGTGGTAATTCATCATGCTTCTAAAAAAGGGAGGTATGATGCAAAAGGGGAATATATAATATTTAATTTTCCTTTTGCGGGGATTCTTCTTCCATTTTTGCATTATCCTTCTTATAGAAGGAGGAAAAGACCCATATTCATAAATCTCAATATAAACACAAACCCATTAAAATAATTACTTCATTTGAATTCATTTATGTGTGAAAATAGATCATACGACAAAAACTAGCATGTACAAACCCATCAATACCRTGGATTTCAAACCCATTTCATTCATAAATAGAATATAAGTTAAAMTTGCATAATTTAAAAACAAARAATGAAGAGMAAAGTTAAAATATYTAAATTTTAACCAAGATGGTCAAAGCATTTTTCCACTCAATTATAGGCACCCACTACAAATGCCACCCCATTACTAGGTTATGATGCCACCAACCACTACATACATTCAAAAATTGACTTCTTAGTAAAATATGCTTAATGAATTTTAAATAAAGAACACAAAAAAGGTAGGAGTTCTTAGAAAACATAAGGTTATTTCTCCCCCTCTTTTGCCCCCTTTCATCTTTCCCTTCAATGGACTGATATTCATCACAACCATATTGGATATTTATATTGATTTTCAACAAAATAAATTTACATATATTGAGCATACCACATAAGGTCTGCCACATGGCACATGTAAATCATATTTATAACAATTACATGCCAAGCCATTTACTAGTTGGGTTTTGGCCTTAAGCTTTGCTCTAGGAATCCATATGGAATATTTACATCACTTAGACATGGGGTCATTTATTTAAATTCATATGGCTCAACTCCTATCATTATAAATACCTATTTACAATTTATACATTTTTTGATCTAATACATCGAAAGGGTCAAAACTGGGGTTTTATAAAATGCATGAGATTGAGAGTTGTATGAGCTTTTGGTAGGATAAGAGGGTTTTTTTTCCGGTACAAGATATAGTCTAATAATTTTCGGGGAGAATCCTCTGTTGTAGAGTGAGAAAACATAGAATAGATTGAATTACCATTACCCACTTCTTTGAAATCTCTAAAGTGACCATAGTTGAGCCAAGGTCAAATTATTCCAAACATTCCTAGAAAACAATCCACATCTAAAACTCTTCATACCTACATTAGAACACTAGAGGAGATGGTATCGTGAGGGACTATACAACAAATAAATGAGATCCTAACCTTGTTTTGTGTCTCACTAAGTGGAATAGGTCTATGACTTATTGAAAGTTGTGTGAGAAGCGTGGAGAAATTATCCCTGAAGGAAATCATGGTAGGTGTTGTTAGTGCTCTGTAAATTCCAAGAGTTTGTCAGTAAAGAAGAAATCTACGAGAGGTAACTTTATCCAGCCACTTCGAAACTAGAATCTAGCCCTACTAGTTTCAGAAAGGGATATCTCTGTATGATTTAGCTATGTTTTAACTTTAATATATTAGGCTAGTTATATAAAATAAATACGATTGAAAGGGTTTGTTGTTTTCGTTAAGTTGGCTGAAAATGGCGTTACGCATCCATTGGGCTATGGGGTCTGTATTATAAAAATAGAAATCTAAACCAAAAACAAAGGATGCTTTTCACAGGGAATGATAATGCATTCGTTGGATTTTTTTAGCAATAAAGTGATGAATAGTGGAAAAGATGAGAATATCAATTAAAGTAAAGAAGCATTTAAGAATTTCTTCACTTTATTATCAGAGGATGAACATTAAAATATTTCAAAGTCTGAAACAGGGTATACAAAGATATATCCTGCAACATGCATTACTTTTAAAGATTAGATTAGAAAACAATATGACAACTGAGAAAGAAGAAACATTCAACATAGAAAAGAAAACATCACCAATGAATAACACGCAAGAATCCTGTGAAAAACGTCTCTTTGTATTACTGGAAGATCTCTTGATAAAAATTACAGTCTTGTAGCTTGCAGAGTGTAAAAATCAACCCTCAATACTTCAAAGTGTGAAGTATTTAAAACCAAAATTTACATATGATCCTGTCATTAAAGATCAAGACGTGGCTAATCTAAATTTAGCTAACAAACTTAACAAGATACAAAAATTCAGGAAATTACTTGATGATGTGTTGAACTTCATGCTGATTTCATGGGGTGAACTATTCGTGAGGCCTTTGCATGACCTTGTCTGACTGGATAGATGACTAGGCTTGGACACCTCATCGACTACTCGATCAGATTGCAAATCTCTTCCCATCAAAGGTGACTGGGAACGGTAACTTTGAGCAATCTTTGGTATGCTTCATCCATCTCTGTGTACTTGGAAAAAGTTGGCTTGATGATGAAGATGTACCAGATCTCATGTTGTATGTTGATGTCTAACTGTAAGAATGCCTTGCCCATGATACTACCTTGTATTCCTGATAATTTTGAGCTATCCTTAGCCACAATGGCTAGTTTCTTTTTGTAATCAGCAAGTGTCATTAAATTGTCATTTATAACTCTCATACCAGGAAGGCCTTTCTTCTGCAGAGTTTCGATCTTGCTAAAAAATCTTTGCACTCCTGCGTCCATGGTCTGGACCTTTTCCTCCAACTGTAACATCATTCCTCTCTTGTTCAGGACTCTCTTGACCTTAAGGATGGTCTCTGTTCTATCTTCAATCTTCAACTACTCTATCTCTTCTTTGGTTTTGGAATTCAAAAATTTGATGATCTCAACAGCTTCTGTGGGCATCGCTCCCAGTTCTGCTCTTATCTTCTTGATAGCCAATTGACTTCTTTGCACCAGCTTGTTTTTCTCAAACATGATTTGTATCATTGGCCATATTTCATCCATGGACTTGCTGATATCCATCCAGACACTTTCTTTGACCTCAACAAGTGATTTTCCCACCACTGTTTGCTTTTGAAGTTGTTGCAATTCCTATTTAAGTTTGTCTGAAGTTTGTTTCTCCTTGGAGTAGCTGGTTTCGAGGGAATATTTGAGTTCCTGAAGGTTCTCGATCTCGTTTTTGAGTCTGCTAATCTCTGTCTCTTGCAAATTCATGTCTTCCATGGATTTATCCAGTTCAACTATTTTCTCCATAGCTGTTAGTGGAGTTGCCGAGGGAAATTCTTCTACGGACGTTGTGCTCACTCCTGCAAGTGGAACTGCATTCAGTGGAATGACCTCCATGGGCTTTGACTGCTCCTTTTCTTTCACTAGTTTTTCCAATTATGCTTCCATTTCCTTCAACTGTGCATTCTGCTCCATGATCAGTTTGAGCATCTCATCCTTTTCCCCTTCTGTCTCCGCTATTTCCTTCACCTGTGAGTCTTTTGTTGGTGGCAGTTTTAACTGTTTCCTTGAATATGCTATATCAACATTTTTCTTTTTGAGCATCATAATCGATCTTGAGGACCAGTTCTTCCAACATCTTTATCCTATTATCCTTGGCAAAGGATGATATTTTTTCTAACTTCAGTTGCGTCTAGACGTTGTTTAGAGATACCTGTAACCTGGAGGCAGTAGTAGAAGCATTTTCCAATGTCGAGAAAACCATTTCTCCAGTTTTCCTGTGCAGATCCATTTGATCAGCTGGATGCACATCTTTAGTCTGAAATTCGAATGTTTCCCTTTTGTAATTGGTGATTACTTTCAGGTCTGGCACCTATGCTTGCAAAAATGCCATGTGCATTCTACCCTTCTCAGTGTTGAATGCAGACAACATTCTATGTTGTGCAGTTGATGTTTGCTTCCGGAATTGAGCATATGTGTTGCTAGTCAGCGTCTGATTTCTCCTTTTAATCAGATCATATTTCTCAAAAATACTCAATTTTGGTCTTGTTTTGCTTAGTTGGTTGATTGATGGAGTATATATAGGATTCTTGGGCAACACTGTAGTCACGATTTGTTTGTTGCTTGTACTAAGGAGCTATCAATCAACCTCCAAAGTTGTAGTGGATTGAATTCCCTTTTCACCAGCCGTGTCAGGTGCCTGACTGGTCTTTGGCCTCTTGGTGTGTAAATGGAACTCTTCAGACGACACTTCAGTGATGGAAGGTGAAGTTTCCTTCCTGGGCCTTTTCTCTTTGGGAGCCTATGGTGTAGTGGTCTGTGAGATAGTGACCGAAAGGTCCTGCTGTTATGTCTCAACCAGAGTGTTTGGCTCCCATTCGGTCTAGTTGGAAAACTTCTCTATCTCAGGAGTGGATGTGTGTACATATGGGATATTCTTATTCTTAACTCTCATCTCTGAAATTATCCCACAAGGGTCATAATTCCATATGAAGCTAACAAAAAACTTCATCTCCTTTAACAGTCTACCTGCTTCCTCCCTAGCACCTCGGCTATTGCAGATGAATGATCCTATCTTCCCTTTGATCCTAAGTTGTTGCTTCTTTTTTAGAGACACAAAATGTATGTCGTCTGAGTTGATCATGTGCCTTATGTACTCCAGGGAAAATATCCTTACAGGCAGATACTTGGGTAACTTGTATGGTGCCAATTCGCACCCATACACTTTGATCTCTATGTGGTCCTGGTACAGGTACCAGTATCCTATTTTTGCAAGATCCGAGAGGTGTAGGATCCTCTGAATTTCCTCGTTTATTCTCAGCTCGAGTCTACCAATGAGCATGCTCACCATGGGATGGTAGAATTGCTCAATAAATTGTTTGAAGTTGAATTCTATAGAGTTGTGTCTAAATAGTGACATCCACATTGTCACAGCCTGTGGCCAACCATCCTTGTCCATTTTCTGCATCGAAAAGGAGAATTTTTCTGCTTGAAAGAATATGAACATGTACACCAGTATTGAGGAATACCGGAACATGCCTTCTGTGGAGAAATTTGAGAATTTCTCATGAATGTTGTCTTCCAAGAAGGCGTTGTAGTCAAACTAAGTAATGGGTCTCTCATCTGTGGGGAAAATGGACAAAAAACCCAATATGGGTTCATCCACCCATTGATCCGAAAAATACCCAAGCAGGGTGCAAAGCAATGAGATTACCTGGTTTCCCTTTACTGAGAACAGAGACGAAGGATACGGGGGATTTGTAGTGGGGAGTTGAGCGGCCTGTGGGAGAAAAAGCTCGAAAATCTGAGCTCTTTGGGGAAATGATAATTTTTAATATAGTTATGTGATGATTTCAAGGTTGAAAGGTGAGGCGGATTCGTCTCTTGGTATCTGCATCATCTAGTCAATGGTTTCAGGTGTAATGAGGAAAAGAGTTTCTCTAGATGAAGAAACTATGGCTCTTTGGTTGGGAAGGTAATGAGCTTGGCATTTGAGGGCGAATTCGAGGAAATGGTGAACCTAGGGGAAAAGACACAGGGGAAGGTTTGACTCCTAGAGCCCAATTTCATCACTCTGGTCAAGGAAAACCTCTTTGATCCATGACTGTAAGTACATGAAGTCGAATTTTCATTTGGTGTCTATGATTAAATGGTCTTTGTCTTCCAGAGGGATCCTGTCGAGGTTGACAGGGGGCGGGCGGAAAGGATTTTCCTCGCCCTCTATTTTCTTTGATTTTGATGCCATCATTATAACAATACTTGCAAGTAAAACAAAATGGTTATTGGGGATGACTTTGGCTTTGGTCGATTGACTACAACTGAGAGAAAAATGAGGAAACATTCACTGGTGCGATGACAGGGTAAATGATGGGGGAATGGAGGGTGAAGGTAGTATTGAGCGAATGGATACCCATTGGGCATGGGAGGACAGGTCAGCAGGATAACAGATAAGTTATCTAGTAATAAATTGCTAATAGGTCGTTTAGAGCATGAGATGGCAGGTGAAAATGACTGAAGAATACGACTAGGTGACGTGGTAGGAGATGATTAGGGAGTAACCATGGTGAGGGGACTTGTAAAGGGAGAACGAGGAGAATGGACTAACATAGTAATGAGACATGACCTCTAGGGGAAAAATGTGGAAAATGATGTCATGGGGTGATAGGGTATGTCATACTGTGGGAAGTGGTGGGATTCAAAACTAATGGATTACTACCATGTATAGATAAGGGGCCCACCAGAAAACAATCCATTCCGGAACCCTCCCTTTCGTTAAGGACAGATCAGTCGGGGGGGTTCGAAAAACACCATGAGTTGTTGATTTACGCTCTCCCTTTTCAACCGTAGATCTGTACATGATATTTAACCATCATTCCGGACCCCCCCCCCTCGCCACCATTAAAATAAGGATGGTAGGGGGGGTCTGGAATCCAATCTAGGCTATAGATATATACGCTGACTCCTGAACCATTCAGATGTGCACTTTTGTTATCTCTAATTCCGGACCCCCCACACACCGTTAAAGGTAGAACGGTCGAGGGAGTCTGGAAATACTTGTCCACCGTAGATCTGAGCATGATCATATAAGTTGTTCATAAATGCATTGTGCTTAATTGTGAGCGTGAAGGCATATGTGCTCCAAAAACTTAGGATAAGTGCATATCGTGGGTTTTCCCAAGCTTTTTCATGCTTTTATCACCAAGGGGTTAGACATCAAACCTCTTAAATCTCAAAGATATGGTTCAACATGGATCATCATGCTTGTTTTATTGAGACAAAGAAAACTACCCTATGATCTAACCTAATCACCTATGACAATTAGCCCAGATTAAACTGTTGGGCTAAGAAATTACTCTATCCTAGGGTTATCTGACCAAGATTAGGCAGTTTGGTCAAATTTATTCACTAACTAACCTAGATCACTTGGCTAAGATTACACAGTTTAGCTAAGCTTATTCACTACTCCTATCAACATCAATTTAAAAGAACTTGGCCATGCTTGAAAGGTATGGACCAAGTCATTGTTATTGCATGGGGCTCTATTGAATTTCTTTTATGCCCTATTTTATTCTCTTTCTTTTTCTTTTTCTTTTCTTTTATTTTCTCAAATTATTTGCAGAATGGAAAATTATTTGATAAACAAAAACACTAAAGAGATAACATTTCAGTCACCAGTTGATCATATCAATTATAGGGTTATAACAGGTGTCTAGTTCTGTCTATATTCTTGAGTACTATGGATTGGAGTAGACAAAATACATGTCTAAGGTCCCTTATTCATTAGTAGTGGGAAACTTGATGATATGATGGTGTGCATAAGATTAGATATTGTACATGCAATGGGAGTTGTGAGCCGATATATGAACAATCCAGAGAAAGAACATTGGGAGGCAGTTGTTGGAGCAGGTCATTTTGGGACAAGTTTCGGGAGTAACGCAAGAGAAAACTATGCAAAAATTTGTCCAAGGAGAAATGTGTGCAGAGAAAAGGAATATAGTTAGTGTACTCTCAGGAGTCAGCGAGTATAGAAGATGAAAAATAGTTAGAATTTCTTAGACCCTTTGGTCCATTTTGTAATGGGCTAAGCCCTAGTATCAATGTATACATATGTATGGGTTTTGGGTAAGAAAGGTGTGGTTGATAAGAAGAGAGGATCATATATAAAAATGGGATACAAAAGTAATAGGTGGTTGAGAAGAAGAGAGAATGAACTAAGTGTGCATTATATGTGCAAATGACTAGGGCATTTTGGGTAGAACTGATGTATCTTGTGTGAGTGTTTTGCGCACCTATTGTAAGGAATGAATATGAATGAATAATATAAGAATCCATCCATTGTGGATGTAGCTCATTTTGGGGTGAACCATGTTAAATTGATGTGTTATGATGTTTTTGTTTTCATGATGTGTTGGTTTACTTTGTTTATTGTGCACATATAATAGATTCTTAAGGGTTAATATGAATGTGTATCTAATGGTTCCACACACATGTTGCATGATTAAGTAAGATTATTTTTTCATACGTTGTTATGCTACTATGATTTCATGCACATGGTGTTGTAGGTGAATCCCCCTATGGACAAGTACATTCCCTCTTGGCCTATAGACTCCTAAGACCAAGACAGAAAGTTCTTAACATGGACACTGACTTCCTTTTAGATATAATCAAGCTAATGACTGAAAGAGAAAGAGAAATATATGTACCTTATAAGTGATGTTTGTCCTTGCAAAGTTCTGGTTGAGCTTCGATCTTGAACTCCCTAGTAGGCCCTGTAAGCAAAAAAAGGTACAAAAGAATTCCTACTCTACTAAGATTAGCTCAAACATAGATCCACCTATTGTAGACAAACTCATATGGAACAAGCATAAGTTTGAAAGAAACAGGCCAAAAATTGATTGTATTAATGAGAACAAGTAAAAGAAATTACAATCCTTTGAATGAAGGTGTAGCAGCCTCTTCCAGTTCTCCTTGTCCAACCCCTTTGCTCAATCAATCTCCACTGATTTCTTTGATCGCATATCAGTCATGAGATCACAAGTTTGATGTAATTCTCAATTTTCATTTTGTCTTTCACCATGAGAAGACCTCCTTATATAACCTTGGAGAGGTCCAACCACTTGAGAGATCTTTGGGATAAGTTGATGATTCCTCTCCTTTAGTTGAGTATCTCCCCTAAGATCATGCCTTGACCATCTATTCGAATCCAACTACCTTCAGGAATTGAGGGATTCTTCCCTTATTTGCCTCAACAAATCCAAAATTTGCCAAAAATAGGGTAGCGCTCCCCCAAAAGGGTGTACAAGGTGCTCAAGCACTCCCCGAAAGAGGCTTAGGAAGTGCCATCACTCCTTGACCGTGGGTAGGGGAGCGCTCCTCTCCAAAATCCATTTTTTGGGGGTTTTCTCAATGTCAAAAGGCTTGTACTTCCTGTCAAGTGATTTCTCTTCTTCCAAACTAACCTTTGAGGTGTCTTAAGTGTCTTTATGATGTCATTAGAGGCACGACATATGCAATATGGAAGTATGATGCTTATGACACTTGCAACACTTTTGTTCAAGATTTGACACTTGTGGACAAGATGCAACACTTACAACACTCGTGATGATGACACTTGCGACACTACCGAAGTGAATAATTTTGAGGTGTAACAGATTGCCCCCCAAAGTACGAAGTTAGAAGACGATGATGACTGAAGTACATTGTAGACTTTTTCGAGTGAGGGTATGGACGTAGAGAAACCAAAACAAGTTTCACACAACCATCAAAAAAATATTATGACATGTTTCAAAACCCAAGGTAGGCATACCTATGCTTGAGTGATAAAGACTTTTTATGTATGGCCACCATAAAATACATTGCAAATCCATAATTATATTGACAAAATGGTATAGCCACCGCAGATACAATGTGGATCTATACTCCTATGACCTAAACTGATCATAGCCATGAAGAATACATAGTGGATCCATGAGATGACAAGACATAGCCACGACCAATACAAAGTGGATCTATGTAACAGTATATGTGTCATAGTTCAAAAGAACTCCTTCACAACCTAGGCAAAGTACATATAAGAGTGATAACTCAACCTAGGGTCTTCTTACCGATCCCGATGTAGTACGAATCTAGCCATGTGAATAGATGTCTTGATGTCGAACATGGCATAAACCACTTGATTACCGGTCAATGATGTAAATCATTAACAAGCACAAGGGAGATCACCATTGATCTCAATGATTCCCAAGGTACTCTAGTACATACCAATGAATGTGAATTAATGAGATGAAGTCGAACATCCATGGAATTATACGATTAGGGTTCAATGATGTAAACCCACTGTCAGACATGAGGAGGCCTACCATTGAGGCATGCAGGTCCCAAGGTACTAACTAGTTTCTAAGTCTAGTTCCTAGATAATGTGTTGAAGTTGACAGGAATAGACTCGTCGAAGGAGGGCCTTGATGTATCCCCCATCAATGACACCAAAATGACATAGAGATTTAATTGGTAGATCAAATGAACATGGATTGACATGGGTATTGAAACAATATATTTGTGATGGTTGACTCTTGAGGCAGATACTTCCCTTGAACACTGAGGCACAACAACAGAAACTTGACATTGACCAAAACTTGATGATGCAATGGATGCTGTGAATTTTGTTAGGTGAACCAAAGGAGTAAAAGAAACTCAAAGGATTGACTTAGTGCAGAGGTTCATAGGATAAAAATGCATGCAAAGAAAAATTTCCATGCTCAAGGGCAATTGTAAAGGTTACTAGTAGTGTTCTCAAAAAAATGCTTGGATTGTTTCTTTCAATTTTTCCCCCATCCAGATAGACGAGTACCTATTTTTTATTTAACGAGCTCGAGGAGGGTAAAACATGCTCAATATGAATCACCTTGGTAATTCCCTCTTCCTTTGTTTAACAAATTGGAAGAAGTAAGGGTATGGGATCTTCAATGTATGATCGTTTAATGAGTCCATAGAAGGTAAACTCGGTGGTTTTTCATATTTAGAGAGTCTGAAAACAACTTAAAGATGACTCCAATGTTGTCCTTTTTTGTAATGTTAGTCTCGTGAGGCCAAAAAGGAGATAAATTATCACTCGAAAGATGCCCTTTCAAACCTTTTAATGAGTGGGAAAGGAAGCAAGATCACTAGGAAATCTTTTCATGTTTAGAGAGTTTGAAAAGAGCTCAAACACGACTCCAAGGGGTTCATTTTTTGTTTAACCATGCAAGTTCGAAAAAGAGATAAAAGTTTACCTAGTTGCATTCTCATGTATTTACGAGTACGATAAAGAACAAATACTAATCTCGGCATGCCCCCAACTTGAAAGTTGGGGGATTAGCTCAAAAATGATCATCAAAGACTGGAGACATGCCCTACAAGCTTCAATTCATTCACCGACTTTGAGGTTGTCACCAATTTCTCTACTAAATGGAGAAAAATGATAAGGGTGGATGAAATAAAGGTTCAAGAGAGGTCACCGTTTCATTTTTTAACGATCTTGACATAGAAAAAGAACTATGCTTAAGGATCTGCATTCAATCCCCAGATTGTTGTTTCATTTTTTAACGAGCTTGCTACAGAGAGGAAAACTATGCTCAAGGAGTCTATTTCATTTTTTAATGAGCTTGCAACAGAGAGGAAAAATTGTGCTCGTGGACTCTTATTGATCATGGCTTCTAAGAAAATAATGCTCTGGAAGAAATCCATGTCAAGGGATAAAACTCGGTCATGGATTCCAAGAGATATTCATTGGATGGAAGAAAAGCACTCTAGAAGGAACACATGTTGAGGGCTGCAACAGGGTTAAGGAGATCAGGCTCCAATAGACCTACCGAAGAGATCACCATGTCAACTACCAGATCCAAATCATCAGAAGTTGAAAGCATGGGAGATGATGGAAAATCGACAGCATTATGGGAGATAAAGTGTATATCTTCCCAAATTTATTCATGATGGGGAAGAAAAGAGGATCAATGATGGTTATCATCCCAAGGTAGCTCTTCAATGCTCAAAATTTACTTAATAGATTCATCCAAAGGAAAAATTCAAGAAATGCAGTCGATCACAGACAATAAGGAACTTAACCATGATGGCATCTAGTAACTGTTGGGTGCCAATAGATGTTGGTCATATGATGAGGGAGAAGTGGATTGGATAGAAACATTTGATGTTTCGGCTAGACTAAGTGACACGGTGTCACCTAGTGCATCAAATTCGAACAAACTAGGTACAATCCAAGGGTCAGATGATTCCAAAGATTGATAAGCCGTGGTCGAAATCATATCGACGGTGGAAATATGATGTGTAGTCGGTGGAAGTGGTGTAGGGAAGGTAACCATGAGGATAGAATATTTCAGTAAGACAACACCAACTCTTTCATACATGATCTTGTGGTCTCCCAAGAAAGGAATATTGTTGGTAGCGGGAGCATGAGCATCGGTCGTGCAAAAATCTAACTAATCAATAGTGACAATTTTACTCTGATGAGGAAATTGTACACATCAAAAGACCAATGAGGGAACAACAGTCATATCATAAAACCAACTTATTCCAAGTAACAAGTTGTAATTGAGGGGAGCTTCGACCACCTCAACATCAACAGTGACAGTTTTTCCACCCAATTCGATGGGCAGGGACTGTAAAATCCCATGGGGATGGAAACCTTGCCCATCAAAGGCACGTAACATCATTGGGGATTTGTTAAGTTCAGGTGAGTTTAAACCTTTCCAACATTCTAAAGACATGACATAAGTTGAGGCTCCCTCATCTAGAATAGTTCGGTGGATTTGTTGATTGTGAACAACAACATCAACTTGGAAAGAAAGTTGGTGGGAGAGTCAAGATGCATAATTGTCTAGGTTAAACATGATATTGTTGGACGACTCAGGATCAATAGCACCGATAGTATCCAAGATAATTCTACATTGACTGGGGCAGTGTTGTAGAACTTCTAATGCAGACATAACACATGGTTCTTGAGCCAAATCTTCAACAATGTTGTAGTTCTAGGCGGCACATGAACTAGGATTAAAGGTATCGTTGTAGATAGTACTCTTAGGAGGGCGTAAGATAGATTCGAATGTAGGTTTCTCAATCTGAAGTGGTCCATACACAGGATTAACCGATGGAGGACTAACGGAGGATGGTGATGGATTCGGTAAAGTACCGGTACCATTAGTGTCTTTTCCTTTGTCAGGGTTACCTGGTGTGTCATATGTCTTAGAGAGAGTGTTCAAAATAATCCCATTAAACATATAAATATGTGCACTCATCAAGGTATCATCATGAGGATGGTCAGAACTACCCCCAGGAGAGGGGGTTTGAGAAACCATGGATTACTACTATGGAAAAGGCTGAGTAAGCACAATGGGTTGTGAATTTCCTTGGAAAATTTTGGCCACTTCATTGCAATGTGGACATTATCGAGTGTAGTGATTGTCACCACAAATGATACATGAGAATTTCAGTTTCCATTGTGGTTTCTTTTTAGTAGCAGGTGTTTGAGCTTTATTTTTTGGTTGTTCATTGTTATTAGTATTTTTTGATTTATTTTTTATCTTCTTCTTACCTCCAGATTTTTGTGAAGGGGCAAGGTGAACTGTATTCACCTTAGAGATATGATTTTGGGGGGGAGGTAGAGGAGAGTGTGGTCGATTGGGAAGTAGATTGAGTTTTGATGGAACCGATAACACCGTCAGCATGAGATGAGGATGATGGCTTGGATGGATTGGTAGTAGTCTGAGAAACATTCAGAATCAAATCATACAAAGTACCAGATTGTGAATAAACCAAATCTAAGTACTGAGACCGAGAAATGGTTTCTTTCCCAGTGAGCGTTCCACCCATAGTGACATCACGAGTGATTGGGGGTAAAAATGATTTAGTGAACCATTCTGCCAATAATATGTCAGGAATGATTAACTTGATTATCCTTTGTCGTCGTCTTCACTGATGAATATGGTCAGAGATATGCACGGAGTCAGTTTGACGAAGGGAGGTCAAGATTTTAGTACCCATCTCATAGAAAATAGGTAGTTGAAAGTGCGTGAGGAAAGACATGGCAAGGGAGTTGAAATCATGAAAAGAAGCACATGGTAGTTCAATATACCACTTTGTCACTGAGCCTGTAAGCGTTCGCTGGAAAAGACACAAACATATAGAATCATCCATGAGGGAATTTGATTAACACCACAAATGGAAAGTCATCACATGGTTATTTGGATCTTCTCCAAGTTTTTCTTCAAATTTTGGAATATCAGAAGCAAGTTTAGCTAGAATAACTGGACAAACTGGTGAATGAAAAATAGGATCATTAGTTAACCGAGACAAATCTGGGAGATCCAAAGTCGCAAGGAAAGGTAGATGTTGGTTAATTTTCGTATGATACTGGTGTGGCATAGGAACACTAGTAGGACCATAAACTAGGTTAGGTGGATAGTTATAACCAGTAGGTCCTCCTACATATGGTTGTTGTTGACTAGGATAAATAGGATTTGATGATGGCTAAGAAACATTTGCATAACCCGGTGGATTCTGATCATTATAAGTCGGGTGATTTGATTTCCTAGAAAAAGGATGAACATTGTGCCCTTGAGGAGGGTAGGGAGTAGATCTGAGAGGCAGATACACATTAGACCCATGGGGAGGATAAGGTTGTTGTCCTTGAGGACTCCAGGTGGTGTTTGGGATACCGCCTGGATAAGGTTGTCCATAAGACAGTCTAGAAGGAACATGATTTGATACTCCTCCTTGTGGGTTATGATATGAGTGCTCCCCGACATGGGGTTGGGTAAATGTGCCTCTGGAAGATACTCTCCATAATTATGAAAAGTTTCTAGTAGACGAAGGTTTCCCCCCTACCAGTGGTGTATTAATGACTGGGGTATGACTGGGAAAGGGAAGTTTCCCTCCATGAAGAACATGAAAAGGGGGTTGTCATCTAGGAGGGGTAGGCCCACCATAGGATGGTGGTATTTCAGGAGGGACAGGTCTGCTAGATGGTGGTTTCCCTCTAGTCGATTGTATTTGGTTGGCAAGGGTTTTCATTCTCGGGTGAAAAGAGGTCCCAGAAGGATCATGCAGAACATGTGGAGCTATAGAGTGAAAGTTTCTAAAAGCGGGGGTAGGGATTGAAGTGCCTTGGGAATGAGTAGAGGTGATGAGTCGAACATTAGGATAGACTTGTGCTGACGGAACAGTAGGGTTAATGACCTGATCGATGGGGTGATTCATAGTTTGACCAGATGGTCCACTTTCAACAAGAGGGTCATGAGGATTAAAGTGTTATCGAAAGGACTCAAAATTCTCATAGAGATCACGTCCTGATGAATTCCTCCATATAGAACGAGCAGTTGTGGGATTTCTATCTACTACAGTGGTAGGATGAACATGATTCCTATACTCATCACCAAAGGTTGGTTCTGTGGATCCCATATATGTTTCAGTAAAAGCTCTCTCGGGTAACTGTGGAACCTCTTCATCTATGACATTCCCAAGGGAGTCTAAACGAAGCAAAAGTGGTTCGAGAGGGGTTACTGACACATATGTAGTGCGAGGAGTGGGATTCTCAACTGTAAGAAAAGAACCTTCTGAATTGTCTAATGGAGGAGAAACAACACTCCCAATGTCAGATTGATTTTCTACCTCTCCATGGTAGTTGCCTTTTGAAGGGTTAGGAGGTAAGGGTTGGTATCCTTCCGGAGGCAGTCCTTGCATCCTACATGATTGGCGAAGACCTTTATCATCTACAGGCTCAATTTTGGAGAATAACAGTACACGTTGAAAATCTAGGGCCAACTAACCAAAAGAAATAGCATATGCTAATAAAATCTAGGAATCAAAACCAAGAAAACAAAAACTTCTCTCGATGATCGTACTAGTTGGTGATGAAATCCAACATCGCGTGATCAAGTCAAGAAGGGGCTAGTATATGGTGGAACAACTACAATGGTGACCTTATTAACGGACTTTCACCTTGGTGCAAACTTCCATGCAATAATTGTGGATTTACCCTCCAAGGAGTCTGAGTGAGTTTGACCAATGTCTGTCCTAGGTACAGTGAGACTTCCCTTCTCTGTCACCTCGTGTAAGTACCTAAGGATTATGGAAACTACGGACACCAACTCGCAGTCATCCCCTGGGCAGGTATAGTTGACAGTCTGATATGAATGTATGGGTAGGATAACAAGTCCGAAATCAACTCGAGAGGCTCCCACACATAATCAAGGGTATAGCTTCAAGTGACCCCCAATATACGATCTAACCACTACAAATAGTTGAACCATGGAGGGATAATATCCATAACTCACCCAAATGCGACCTTGTGGTGTAACCCCTGTGTGAGAGGGGGATCCCAGAAATCCTATACGACAATTGGATTTGACTCTCCCTATCTCAGGATGCTAATGTTCATTTTGAAAACATTGGAGAGTTGTACTCATAGCCTAATCCAAAGTGATAATCCTAGTCTAATGTTCGTGGAAGATCCTAAAAACAAAAAATGTTCTAGAAGATTTTTAATTAGCGTTGATATTATGGTTGTTCTTTACTCAAAGGGTGTATGACAATGAAATTGATGGTATGATGACTCAATTCCCAAAAAGGCACAAGAATATGATAATAAATCATTTCTTTCGATGAATGGCTATTTAAGGGAAAGAGAGAAAGTTGTTTTCACTATCAAACACTAATATTCAATGTCCTTAATCCATTTGTTTCTCACTCAAATCCGATGCAATGCTAAAAATTTCAGAAATGCCTTCTAATATCCAAACCAATCACTAAAATATGTCCTTTTTCTTATATGTGAATGTTAATCAGATGCAAGAATTCTAAATGACAATCAGACTTCAAGATTAAACAATCAGAATCAAACTTCACACAAAATAAAAAATACACTCTCGTCATGAAATAGACAAGAAGGAGAAAGATAACCAAATTGAAAACAAGAACCAAAAACCTCAAACAAAAGAGAAATGATGGAAATTTGACCTCAAATATCAAATGAAAAGTTCACATACCTTTGGATTTCCTCACAAAAGTTTTCACTCAGTTAGATAAAGGAGAAGAAAACAACAAGTTAACTCTAGGTCACCAAAGACAAAGAGTGGATTCAAGGTAAGGAAAGAAGATGTCAAAATCACAAACAAAAGAGGGTGAATTCTCATAAATAAGGGTGTTTGAAAGCCAGTATCAATATGGTTTGAGAGTATGGGACCCTCAGCAAATGCCAAAACCTAGAAATAGCTTCAAAAGATGAAATTTATGGAGAATTTCTCACAAAAATGGGTTAGCTCTCTGGTGTAAGGGGAACCAGAGACTTCCCTCTTGGCCTCTAGACTCCTAAGGACAATATAGAAAGTGATTAAGATGGACACTAACTTCCTTTTATATATAATCAAGCTAATGAATGAAAGAGAAAGATAAAGATATGTACCTTATAAGAGATGTTTGTCCTTGCAAAGTTCTGGTTGAGCTTCGATCTTGAACTCCATGGTAGGCCCTGTAAGCAAACAAAAGTACAAAAGACTTCCTACTCTACGGAGATTAGCTCAAACATAGATCCACCTACTGTAGACAAACTCATATGGAACAAGCATAAGTTTGAAAGAAATAGACCAAGCATTGATTGTATTAATGAGAACAAGTAAAAGAACTTACAATCCTTTGAATGAAGGTGTAGCAACCTCTTCTAGTTCTTGTACAACCCCTTTTCTCAATCAATCTCCACTAATTTCTTTGATGACATCTCACTCATGAGATCATAAGTTTGATGTAATTCTCAATTGTCATTTTGTATTTCACCATGAGAAGAACTCCTTATATAACCTTGGAGAGGTCCAAGCACTTGAGAAATCTTTGGGATAAGTTGAGGATTCCTCTCCTTTAGTTGAGGATCTCCCCTAATATCATGCCTTGACCATCTATTCGAATCCAACTACCTTCAGGAATTGAGGGATTCTTCCCTTATTTGCCTCAACAAACCCAGAATTTTCCAAAAATAGGGTAGCGCTCCCCCAAAAGGGTGCACAGGGAGCTCAAGCACTCCCTCAAAGAGGCTCAGGGAGCGCCAACACTCCCTGACAATGGGTAAGGGAGCGCTCCTCTCCAAAATCCATTTTTTTTTGGTTTTCTCAATGTCAAAAGGCTTGTACTTCATGTCAAGTGATTTCTCTTCTTCCAAACTAATCTTTGAGGTGTCTTAAGTGTCTTTATGATGTCATTAGAGGCATGACATATGGAATATGGTAGTATGATGCTTATGACACTTTCAACACTTGTGGTCAAGATGCGACACTTGCAGACAAGATGTGACACTTACAACACTCGTGATGATGACACTTGTGACACTATCGAAGTGAGTAATTTTGAGGTGTAACACATGGTATATTGCATGTTAAATGAATGCTAAGTCAGAATGAATGCTAGAATGGTCTACATTCCCTTCATGAATGTGGAATCTTGGTTCCTATAGTCCTCATAGGTACCTCGGGTAAGACTTCACTTGCTTTTGGGTGATTTCGAAAGGGATGGTATTTTTAGGGATTTGTTGGTTTAACCCTGGGTCTTCCCACTGCATTCCAACAAATGGTTCCATTTCCAGGACCTAGATATACGATTGAGGGGAATGTGGAGAAATAATAAGAAGGATATTGGACAATGGTTGGATATGAAGGAGATTGAGTTTGATGTAGATCATAATAGGAATCCACATATCAATGCAGAGAAATGGCTACAAAAGTATGTGTTTACAGATTTGCATGAAATTTGCTTTGTTGATTTTTTGAATATTTTAGCAGAGTGGATCCAAACACTAGTTGAGCATAAAAAAATATATTTCACTGTGGTTCTGAGAAATTGGAATCCTGAGTTAATTTGGCAAGTCAATACTATAAGAAATTGATTATCACATGGAGTTGATTAATGGATGAATAATGTGCTGGGAGGGTACATTACTGAATTTTTTATAGATTGTACTAAGTTGTATAGTGTTTTTGAAAGGGAATTATTTAAAGGACCGCTTGGAATATACCCAAAGTCACTATCTACTTGGATTAAGATGTTGTTGTGCAACAAGGGAGTTATGAACGAAATATGAATGTTAAGTGCCTTTGTCATGGGACTGGGGTATGACCAGGGGATGGTTTGAGTGTAAAGAGGGATGAAGAGAAGGAATGAGGAACAAATGGGATGAGGATGTCGAGAGAATAATAGTGTGCAATGAACATATATATTGGAGTGTTGTGCAGTGGTAAGAGATTTAGGTCGAATAAGAAGAGGATTGTGGATGAGAGAGAGGGGTACCACAATGAGATATAATAAAGAGACATTGTTGTAATACTCCAGATCGAAGGAATTCTACGCATAGAAGAAAATATCTGTTAGTTCAGTCTGGTAGAAGAATATCCCACTCAGATCAGACTGTACATCAAACCCATGACCCTATGTGCATTGCCAAAAATTGAGGTAAGAACATAAGCTTTGTCAATTATAGTTTTTGAAGGAAGTAGAGATAATAGTAGAAGTAGTAAGAGTAGTGGAAGTAGTACATTGAGTCAAAGTTAGCTATTTTTATCAGGAAATAAAATCACTCATAATGTGATGGAAAGAGTAGATCCTACTTTAAGGATGTTTGTCTTCCATGGAGTGAGGACATATGATCCAGAACTAGTAGCTGTGCAGGGCATGGTCAAGCAGGAAGTACAAGAAAGTGCAGAAAAGTTGAAGACCCATATTACTGCATAGATGGACGAGGGAATTACACAGTAAGAAATACAAGCAAGGGAAAAGGTCACAACTACAAGGGAAACATTGAAGAAGTTCATGGAAACCTAAAATAAATCCTAGAGTGGCTTGGGACGAGCCAAATGTGAGTGTTGGGGTCTTTTGGGGGTAGGTAATTTTGGGACAAGTTTTCAGAATCACGTAGGAGAAAACCATGCGACAAGTTGGCTAAAGAGAAGCATGCTTAGAGGAAAGGAATACAACCAATGCACATTAAGAACTCAACACGTGTAGAAGAAGGAAATTATTTAGAATTTATTAGACCTTTTGGTCCATTTTGTAATGGGCTAATCCATAGTATCAATGTATAAATATGTATGGGTTTTGGGTAAGAAAGGTGTGGTTGATAGGAAGAGAGGATCAAAGATCATATGGGGATATGAAAGTAATAGGTGGTTGAGAAGAAGAGAGAATTATTTAAGTGTGCACTATATGCACAAATTAATAGGGAATTTTGGGTAGAACTAATGTATCTTGTGTGAGCGTAGTGAACACCTATTGTAAGGACTGAATATGAATGAATAATATGAGAAGCCATCCATTGTGGATGTATCCTAGTTTGGGGTGAACCATGTTCAATTCTTGTGTTCTTATGTGTTTTTTGTCATGATGTGTTGGTTTACTTTGTTTATTTCACACATATAATAGATTATTAAGGGTTAATATTAATGTGTATCTAATGGTTTCATGCACATGTTGAATGATTAAGTAATATGAATGTGTCATACATTGTTATTCTATTATGATTTCATGCACAGGGTATATTGCATGTTCAATGAATGCTAAGTTAGAATGAATGTTAGAAAGGTCTCCATTCCCTTCGTGAATATGGAATCCTAGTTCCTGTAGTCCCCATAGGTACCTCAAGTGAGACTTCACCTACTTGTCGGTGATGTCAAAAGGGCTAGTATATTTATGGATTTGTTGGTGAATTAATGCTTAACCTTGGGTCTTCCCACTACGTTCCAACAACAGTAAAGTGGATTCTCAGGGAGGTACAACTACTGATGCATTATGTTTTGGAGGTTCAAACACTGTTCTACATGGATATGTTGATTCATATATGGAAGGTGATAAAGATAGTAGGAGGAGCACTAGAGGGTATGTTTTTATTAAAGGTGGAACAACAATACGTTTGATTTCAAAAATAAAAAAATTTGTTTCACTTTCAACAACGAAAGCAGAGTATGTTGCTTCTACAGAGGCTAGTAAAGAGATGATATGGTTACAGAGGTTTGTGGAGGAATTGGGAAAGCAATAGGAGAATAACAGGTTGTAAGTGATATCCAGAGTGTTATTCATCTTGCAAATAATTTATCCTTCCTTTCTAAGAATAAACATATACAAATCAGGTACAACTTCATATGATCCATTTTGGAAGATGGACAATTGAAGTTGGAAAATATACATACTAGCCAGAATCCTGCAAACATGTTAACAAAGGTAGTAACTAGGGAGAAATTGAGTTATTTCTCAATTTTAGTTCACCTTCAAGCATGAAGGTGAAGATGATAAAATTTATAGCTCTAAGGTGGATCATAGTCCAATAGGTACAACAATAGTGGAGTTGTTGTGAGTAGTCTCCAAGTGGGAGATTGTTGGTTGTGGAGCCTGATTATCTTCCCGATTCATAGGTCTTGTTTTAGTCGTGTTTGGATCCCATTTTGTGACAGGAGGGTGTGGCAGTTATTATCCCACCACATATGTCACCAAGGGGGTTCATTGGGGGGAAAAAATATTTTGGAGCCTTTCCCCTAGTGGCGGTTCGGGGGCAACACCCCCGAAGAGAAAGTTTTGGGAAAAATTCCTTGTAAAATATTGTATTTTCGTAGTCAATATGGATTGTTCATCATTGGGTTGCATATATGATGGTAGAAGTTATGTTAGGGTTTTTTCTCTAGAAGGAAACCCTTTTTTACATATGAGGCAATTGTATTGCAACTATGCATATATGTGAGTGAATATTGTATTTTGAGAGAGGATATTGTGAGAAAAGAAGAGGAAGTTACAACAAGTATTTTGTAGGTTGTATCCCTTCATTTGTTGGATAATAATAAAGGAAGGACTAAACATTTATCTCATGGATGTAGACCACATTAGGTGAACCACATATATCTATATCTCTATTGTATTTTGTTTCTTCTCTATTTTATTTTTGCATCCAATTTTATTTAATTTCTATACGTTCATATTTTTATAACATCTTTGACTTCTCTTTAAGTTGATTCTTGGATGCGGAAACTTCCCAAAAATACCCAAAAGAAAAACCTTCTTGTTGAACCTCATTAGTCCTTTTTTTTTCAATTTTATGCACTTGTATTTTTTCTAAGTATGTTTCCATCCCATAATTTTCATTGGCATATCTTACTGCCATGAATTATGATTTCTTCCATACCTACCTCATTTTGTTATATTCACAGGTTGGAGGACTTGTAGACTCCTGGCCTATTACTTTTCTCTCTTGACCTCTTCGGACAACTTAGTTTATTTTTTATTTCACAAACTCATGCACTCACAGACCACAATTTCTTTTATGTGTATCTTCCTATGTACACAATTCCATCCGACAAGCATCAATACTTAGCCATTTTTCTTATCACAATAGACTCTTTGACTAATGGACTCGCATTCTCATTTGAAATCTTCTACTTTGCCACCATGTCATGATGTGTCCTTTCTCTTCACAATTCTCAAGTCATATTAAATGATAATTCTATGAACTCAACTGCTAAATTAAAATATGAAAAGGTTGTTATTAATAATGTTTCTATTAAGGAAAATCTCATTTATTTCAGGTTAATGTTATCATCAAGGATCTAACGTAAAAAGTTATTTCATTTTTCCAAGTGGAATTACAAAGAATTCTTTCAATCTGTTGAAGATGGCCAAAAGAAGACAACATTTCTACGGGGATACCTTGAATCCATTCACCAGAGAAGATCACAATTACCATTGGTTGAGGACATATTGGTATTATTCAACGTTATTAGATAAATATAATAATAACATTTGGACATCAAGAATATCTCTCGTTGGTTGTGTCCCTGAGGTTTTCGAGTGCGAAGATATTTTCACTTGGTGCATTGACAAATTTGCACAGAATAAAAGAACCATTCCTCTACAAAGAGGCTCCCCTATTTCATTGGCACCTTCGGTCTTCAAAAAAATGTTAAAGTTACCAGAGCCAAACTTAATGTGCAAAAGAGAAGATGCTATAAATTTTCTTAGAGGGAAAAATAATGTAATTGAGCTCTTGCGGGAATATCTACAAGACCCTACTACAATGCAGAAATACCTATCCAAAATCCAGGGAAGTTATTTAAAGGACTCTTATTGAGAAATTTCCTGGTTATTTACTAGAGTTACTGGTTAGGATTCTATAACAACTATTCCCTGACTGGCCCTATATATTTTATATTTTACAATTCAAGAGAATGTTGTTTTCGATTGGTCAAAGATCATATCGAATGAAATTTCTTCACATTTAATGAATTTCATAAGTGAGAAAAAGTTCTATATGGCATCTTATCTGGTATTTTCTATGACACATTTCCATACTTTTAAATTTTAGAGTGTTGGAAAAAGGGTAAACTCAAAAATTGACTCGTGACTATGTGGTATCAACCTTTTTGGAGACAGAAAGTTATCCATTGGTTTTATGAAGTTTACAATGATTTTGTCTCTGAATTTAAGAAATCACTCTTTGGAGAAGATACTTCCAGGATTTCATTGAAGGCATCCATATTTTTGGATAAAAAGGGAATTATAGATAAAATGGATAATTACAACATCATTAGGATATTTTGTTCTCATGAAAAGCCTATATTTATTCCTTATTATGTGTTGAACAAGAGAAGTGGTGAGGAAGTATAATTTATGGTTTCATTATTTTTATGAAAGAAGTAAAAAACATATTATTCCTTTGCCTTGGAGAGTTCGTGAAATTATCTAGCGAGGAATTTCCAAATTGATGAATATGCCTTCTACTTTGACCAGTTTAATTTGAAGTTCACAGAAGAAATCAAAGGTTTTGACCCTAACAATATTTTCTATAACCACATGGTATTAGTTGGGCTCAGTCCCACATCAATCAATACACTCATATTTGGAGAAGAAGAGGGCGATAGTCCTAACCCCCCTATTCAGGGTGTTGATAAAAATTATGGCGACATAGAGACAATTGTGAACACTATTGAAGGTCATAAGAAAAGAGGGAAACCCTCAAGTGAAATAAATTCTCAGTAATCCATTGTTTCTCACATAATTATTTTTCCTAAAGTAAATCCTCAGTCTAATACAACCCAACAAAGAAAAACCCCAAGTAACAATTCAAGTGATGATGGAGAAAGGAATCCTCTTCAAGGAAGTCTAGAAAATCGTCATAAATTACAAGTAAAAAGGAAAAGGGTTACTTCTCAACAAGAGGGAGAAGAAAAAAACATACATGAAGATGATATTTTGCTTGATAATAAGGACTTATATGTGGATATTGAAAATATCCAGTTTCTAGGTGATGAAGAATGCACTCAAGAAAATGTACAATCGGTTGCATTGGTTGTTCAAGATGAAGTCTTTTCTGATGAAGAAACCTTTTCTATACATAATGTTCTATTTGATAAGCCTTCAAAGAAATTGGCCTTTGAAAGAACCTCAAAGAGTAAGAAAGGAGAGTCACATTCCACCATTGATACTAAAAACATGTTGCCATCAAAATTATCTTCAATTAATAAAGTCACAAGGGATGCATTAGACATTTCAATAATTAATATGCAAGAGGAAAATATCATACTTAAGGAGAGAGTCAAGGAATTGGAAGAAACTCTCATGCCCCCACCTATATTAGATACCCTAGTCGCCATGATACAACCTGAAAAAACTCTTCAAGGAACTCTAGAATCAAATATGACAGTAAAAGGAATTTCAAGACTAATCATTACTACTCGACACTTTGTTGAAAAGAAAATAAAGAAAATAATGTTTCTCATTTTAGATTTATGGGACTTGGAAAAAAGTTTTTCTTCTCTCAAGCTCAAAATTCAAAACACTAAAGAATATTTAAATGAAAATTTGAAGAATGATGAAGGATTCTTCACATATGGGGTTGCCATGTTTGTATAAAATGTCTTGGCAATGACAGACCATAGAAGAAAACATGAATATTTTCACTCCTAGATCCAGATGAAACAATTAAAGGCATGTTGGATTGAAAGAATCAATACATTAAAGGGGTTGTTAAATCAATTAAGAGAACTATCATGGAAAAATACTAAGGCATACTCAAAGATTATTGGTTTGTATATTGCGGGCTCCATTATTGAGGTTTCATATCCAAACTTAATATCAAATTCAATGATCATGAGCAGAAAGCAAGTTGAGGAGAAAGTTGAAAATTTTAAGAAATCATTGGCCAAAAAATTTATTAGTATGGTTGAGTATACTTGTGATGACACTGATAATTGGCTTGTTGAGTACATAAATAAAAATAAGGACATTGAGACTATATTGAAAAATTTATCTATTGACCATAGGGAAATTGAGAGTGAATTGTTAAGTATCAAAGTAAAGAAAGATGTAATTGTTTACCCATTAAGGGAATATATTCAAGAATGGCTAAATAAGGCTATAACCAAGATTGTTGAATTTACAAGGGAAGTGGTTACAACCGGCCACATAACCGCAATAGTCAAAGATATAAAAGGTGCATCGACAAGCAAATGAAAGAGAGAGATTCCATCACAGTAAGTCCATATTGATTGCATACTTTATTCCTTACCAGATTTCATACAATTATATTTATTTTTTCATTGTAAAAGTATAACCGAATTATGATAAATTCCTCTGTGTCTTCTTTCCAAATCCTATTGCTTGTGATCCATTTTGTGTTCTTATCTTCATCATATTTCTTGTAAATATTTTTATTGTCCACGGGAGCCCCCATACCATTCCATTAATGGACAAACACCTTTAAATTTCAAGCATTGTAACAAAAAGTTTCATTTTTTAGAAATCCCAGAGAACTAAGTCTCCCCCTTTGGCATGGAATGGGATCATCATACTCAACCTATATATATTTTAATGTTTGTTTCATCCATATAACCAAACATTATTATCGTTATCTCCCCCTTTGGAAATGATGGAAACACTCTGATGCAATGTTGTTACTCAAGCTCCCCCTGTGATCATTTCTCCCCCTGAAGTCATGCATCTGCTTACTCTTTCCCCCTTTCGCATCAATGGAAAAAGGGTTTCTCTTTCTCTGTCTGAACTATCCTAAGGGTTTCTCACCCTGTATGAATTGTCCTACGGGCTACTCCCCCTATATGACATGTACTTGGGGTTACTCCCCCTATATAAACTGTCATTGGGGTTGCTCCCCCTATCTAAATTGTCATTGGGGTTGCTCCCCCTGTATGCAAGTTGATGTTCATTTATTATTAATGATGCTTCCTCATGTAAATCCTTAAAAAATATAATAAAATCATTCAAAATTTATTTCTTTGCTCCCCCCCTATTTTGTGGGAGTCATTGAGAGGCAGAAACTATTCCAAGATTTTGTCGAAGATATTCAAACATCTCCCGCAGAAGAGGTTTGGTGAAGATGTCAACAATATGTTCCTTTGTTCCAAACTCTATTATGATATTCTTCTATGTAACCTATTCCCTGAGAAAGTGAAACTTGATTAGAATATGTTTCATCTTGGAGTGCATCATTGGTTTCTTTGAAATATTGATGGTGCTAGTGTTGTCACAAAGAATCGAAATGGTCTCATCATACTCAACTTGTATATCTTTTAGTGTTTGTTTCATCAATAGAACCTGTGTACAACATGTTGTTGCTATAATGTATTATGCTTCTGCTATAGACAAGTATACTGACGACTATTTCTTGCTTAGCCAAGATACTAGACAATCACCCAAATAGAAAGTTGCTCCACTAGTGCTTCTTAGATCATCAATGCAACCTATGTTATCAAATTAATAGGTAAGTGCAGACACAAATAGATCTCCCTAAATCCCACAAGAAACTAGAAAAAAATGTAACAGAATGCACACTTCGCCTTAAACTTCATTATCATATGAACTAGTTTAATGAGTTACAAGTGACATACCTTTTAAATGACGCTTGATCCTTGCTAGTGTTGTCCTTGTAGCTTCTTCCTTGGGTTTGTAGAATAGTAAGCATGTCCAAGAATCACAAACCAACGAAGAGAGAAGACAAGGATATATGTATTCTAATGAAGTCTATGTATATGATCAAGGAATTATATAATAGAAGACAAGATGTTTATATAGGGAAGAAATGCATTACTGTATTAAGTGAATAGAAAGTGGAGAATACAACCCATTCCTTGATGTTGCAAGGTCCCCTTTCAATGGCTCTTTTCTTCAACACACACCTTTTCTCCAAATGCCTTGAATGAAGAAGATCCACAATTTGACTTGAAGAACTAAAGAAAAGCTCTCAAGCATAATCTGAAATAGAACTCTCCATACAAATCTTAGCCTATTCAACCTTAGCCTTTTCCATGAGAGATCCCTCTTTATATAGTGTGAAAGAGAGATGGATGAGGAGATTAGAATGATCCCACCAAATCAGAGAAGTGAGTAAGATCCAAATTGATCAAAGGCCACCTCATCTTCTAGAATATTCCCTTCTAGAACATTCATGAAATTTGATTTTTCCCATGCTTTAAGAATCGTCACACCCTATGCACAAGAAGCACGTGACAATGTCGTAGCCCAGGCATAGTGCAGAGTGCGATGATCAGGCATCGTCGCACCCCATGCATATAGCAGGGTGTGATAACCTTCTTTCATATGGTTTTTGGCAGAGGAAATAAAATCACTTTTCCCATGGTGAAAGTCTCTTTTAATAATTTTTAGGGAACATCAACACATGTTGTCAGGTGATCACTGAGGTGACCAAAATAATTTGTAACAACCTGCCCAATCTATGTCCGTATAGGCGACTAGAGAAAAATAATTTCCCTTTGGATACTATAATCCATAATCCTTTGTACCTTTGAGATAGTTGAATATCCTTTTCACTACCATGACATGTGTCTCCTTTGGTGCTTCCTAAAATCATGTTACTTGTTCAACTTCCTGCATGACATATGAACTGGATGTTGTCACATAAAGTAAAATGCCAATAATTGACTTGTACTTCCTATGATCTACATCTTTAGACTCATCTTCCTTGCTCAACTTGTAACTGATTTGCATTGGAGTACTAACTGGTTTACAATATTCCATTCCAACTCTTTTTAACATTTCTATGATATACTTTGTCTGTGGAATGAAGATAATTGTATCATGTTGATGTATCTAGAGTCCCAAAAAGAAGGACAATTCACCAAGTAATGCCAACTCAAATTCATTCTGCATGTCCTTGGAAAATTTCTGGCTTACCCTGTCATCATCACTACCAAAGATGATATCATCAACATAAACCTCACTATCTTCAGTTACCTTGATATAGAGGTTTATATATGCATTTCCCTTTTTGAACCCCTATTTTTTGTAGATAATTGTCCAACCTTGAGTACTAATCCCTAGGTTATTACTTGAGACCATATAGTTCCTTCCTTAACCTGCAAACATAGTCTTCATTATCTGTCAGCTGAAATCCTTTTGGATTTTCAATGTAAATTTCTTCCTCTAACTCACCATTCAAGAAAGATAATTTCACTTCCATCTGATACACTTTAATATTCTTGGAACAAACATATGATAATATCAATCTTATGGCTTCCATTTTGGCAACTGTTAGGACCTCATATTGTACTTTTTTTTACCATACTTTTACCATTATTATACCCTTCATCACTTATATTTAGACTCATAACACCACCTCATCTGATCATCCCAAGGTATACAATGTCCTTTCTCATTACTATATGCTTAATCTGTTTTGCATAACATTTTACATCGCTTTTGTACTTAACCATTGATTAGAAGTGCATAAGTGTCCATAATTGCATAATAGTATTCGAGGCCTGTGCTGAAACACAAAACTGTCCAAAGTCGTTGTTGTACTGATGCTGAAACACGAAAGCTGTTACACAACCGAGGATGCATATGCTGAAACACGGAGCTTCTACACAGTCTAAGGTTGCATATGCCGAAACACGGAGCGGATACATAGTTCGAGGATGCAGATGCTGAAACATGGAGCTGTCACTCCGTTTAGAAGTCCAGATGCTGAAACACAGAGGACCGCCACGATGCTGAAACACGAGCCGTGACAGTTAGCAGTCAAAGCCGACACAGTCAAGGGCACAATTCACGTGGCTGAAACAGCCCGTGAATTGCGATGCTGAAACAACATCAGCAGC
>JZKD02S1999896.1:2854561-2872576 GCA_000966675.3 Picea glauca
ATATCTGAGCGCGCATGATCTGGTCGTCCAAATTTGCACGTTTCATAACATAAATCACTTATTCTTCCCCCAAACTTAGGATAAGTGGGTGTTTAACCCACTCTTTTCTATTTTTCACCCTGGTGCCTTTCTCAAAGGCAAAACACCCCTCATACATGATTATGTGATAAGATTAGGCTCCATGGGGGATGGCTTGATCCCTGTGAGATGCCAAGAACTCATTTGTAGTTCCAGCGCCATGTTGTTGGGCTATGGATTCAGTTATTAAGAGAGAAAAGCAAATTAGAAGAACAATATTTACAAATATAGAGGAGCCACATATGGCTCAAAAGAAAAACTTCTTCAAAAAATGCGCATTCACAGGGCCATTGAAAACTTCCTCACCCTCCAAATCCTACAACCTGTAGGTATTATTTGAAAATACTTCAGAGATTCTGAAGGGATAGATCCATAGGGCTTCAAACTTGTTGTGTTTTCCCTTGTAGTATTTGGGAGCATCCCATTTTAGTACCATCCCACCTATCTGGAAATCCTCTTTTTTGACCTTTCTGTCAAAAGCCTGCTTGATCCTTTGTTGATGCTCAAGTTTTCTATCCATCACCTTCTCTCTGACCTGCTGGACTTCTACCAGTTGGTGAATTCTTCTAACCATATTTTTTGGCTCCCCTTCATAATCCTGAAAGAATTTGGCTACAGGTAGACCCAGCTGAGTGGGAAATACAACTTTTGTCTCATAAACAAGTTGGAAAGGGGAGGTTCCTAGGGACCTCTTGGCTATCACTCAATCATCCCATAGAGAGAATTTAAGTTTTGAATCCCAACCCTTCTTATTATCTTCCAACAATATTTTAATGAGATTAATCAGACTCTTGCTAGATTACTCTGCCAGTCCATTGCCTTGGGGATAATAAGGAGTGGAGTGAATAAGTGAAATCCCAAATTTCTCATAGAACTTGATCAAAGGCTCAGACTTGAAGGAAGCAACATTATCAGTAATGATCCTGTCTGGGAAACCAAACCTTGCTATAATATCCTCCAGGAAGCTGATGATTACCTTGTGTGAAGCACTCCTAGTGGGGATAGCTTCTATCCATTTGGTGAAATAATCTGTTGCAGTTAGGATCCACCTGTGCTAACCACTTGTAACAGGATGAATCTCCCCAATGAAGTCCAATCCCCATTGCTGAAAGGGTTTGGATGCCACTACAAGTTTCAGGGGCAGGGATTTGAGCTGCTACTTTCCTGAAAACTTTTGACATTTGATACAAGCTCTGATTTTCCTACAAACATCAGTGAATAAAGTGGGCCAGTAGTACCAAGCCCTGAGAATTTTTTAGGTTGTGGTCTTCCAAAAATGGTGTCCCCCACATAGGCTGTCATGAAACTCAAACATAACCCTTTGGGCCTTCTGTGGGTTTAAACATATCAGAAGAACTCCCAGAGGGTCTCTCCAATGCAAGACCTGGTCAATAAAGAAATAGCTAATTTCTTTGAGCTTTAAATCTCTTTCCTTACTCTTCCCTATTCCATCAGGAGGCTTTAATTATCGTAGAAAATATATAATGTCTACATACCAAGTGCATTCTGCTAATGGTAAACTACCCTAAGGACTACTATCAGACAACTAATTCTGTTGAACTTCTGAGCAAAGGTTGATGAAGTTAAACCCCAACACTTTTGTAACACCCTGTTTCCCCCAGTTTATAAAAATAACTATATTGGCCAAGAATTATGGCAAACTCAAAGATGTGAATGTTTGATTTGACGGACCTTTGCATAAAAGGTCGATGAATGTAAATTATGTTATGAATATGTGTTGCATGACTTCTGGGAGAGGGATGATCTAAAATAGACCACGATGGCTAATGAGAGGTGGTGGAAGGGACTTGGAATGGTTGCGTTAACTTCCACTGAGCCAGTACCGTACTAGTTTATACTTTCTCAAAAACCAAAGCAACTCTCTGATCTTGGAATGGATTTCCCGTCAGATTGGTAGGTGGGGAGGCTCCTCAAGAGTTAATGAGGGGATGGGGGTGAACTGCCCATCCGTAACAGCCCTCAGACCTGACCATGGACAGCAAAATTCATGCCACACGTAAACTTGCAGAAAAAAATTGGCAAGGGAGGAAATGTGGTAAGGACGAGGAGAGACTAGCACGCACGACAACGATCGCGGAAGAGAACTAGAGAAAACCCTGGAAACATAGGGAGTTCTGAATATCAGGAGAAGGAGGGTAACCTTCATCCTTGATTTCTGTTGAGCTGGAAGTAGGAGACTGAACCTCAAAGCATCATGGTCTATCTCGGGGGTGGCTAGTGGTAAATCCATTTGGAGTCACTGAGCCTATGGTTGGGTGGAAATGAGCACCCCTCTTAGCAGTTGCATCATGCCAGGTGGATCTGATAAGTGTTTTATACCTTGTATTTTCGAACTAAATATCATGAATGCATGCTTATGTTTATATGCCCATAATAATCTCTATGTAGAATGATTGACTGGTGTCTTAGACTGGAAGTAATGGATGCATGTGTATACTTCCATGCCATAGTCAGTTTCTGTACAAATAATTAAGTTTGGGGCATGAGTTTTCTCCACTGAGAATCATCTTGTTTTCTTGACTCTCATAATGTTCTGAGAAGGCTCCTCGAGAGTACTCTTCCCCGGGAATTACCCCATAAACCTTGGAACCATACCGAACATTTACCCAGAGACTCGACTAAGATCATTGATGATTTCCCAAGAACCGTCAAAAGGCTCGTATGATCTGGGTTTGGAAACCTTATGCAAGAAAGGGTGGTTCTCCAAGGTCACGAAGTCGTGGGAGTTTGAAGCCCCGAGAAGTTGGATTTCGCGGTTCAAGCTCAGAAGGGATAGCGAGTCCAATTATAAGAAGAGAGAATACCCTATCATTTGGTAGACGAACCGTTGAAATCCTTTCAGGAATACCCCAGATCTGTCGAGACCGATGGATCTAGAGAAGGAGCACATGCGTTAACACCTCGGCCCCTTCACCCTTCGAAAGTAGCAATGGGATCCAGGACCATAGATTTAAGGATCTGATGGAGCCCTATTGACCATCGATCTTAGCCTTTGTATAGGCAGAAGAGTGGCATTTTTCTAACTTGCGACTTGGAGTGGTCAAGGGTAAGACTGCATGAACTCACGAATCGCGATGTGATCGTTACCGTTGGATCTAGGCCACAGGAGAACCATGGGATCATAACTTTCGTGGTTATTTCCTATCGGGGGTTCGAAACTTGAGAGAGTTTATTTTTTACCGTAGAAGTCGTGAAGTGTCGAGCACCAAGGGCTTAGGTGAACACGTGGCACATCCGTTAGGTGGGGATCGTGTGGTTGACAGGTGGCATAACAAAAAGTGCCTAGAGAAAGGTGAGAGTGGGTGACAGGTGATGGACACATGTCACCTGGGAAAGACTCAACACATTGTTGACTTATCTTATCTCAAGAATTTGTGAAGAAGGAGCACGAGGGCTCAACACTTCAACTCATGAAATGGCGAGATGCGAGAAATGCTAGTATTTAGCTTAGGAAGCGGGTGATAGGTGATGGACACATGTTGCCTGGGGAAGAGTCAACCCATTGTTGACTTATCATGGCTCGGGGTTTCATAGGATGAAGAAGATGCACCCTGATCGCTATGGCCGCGAAACACCGAGAGTCAAGGTCTCATGCGATGGGCGGCAGCGGCACAACTCATGAGTAGAGTATAGCGGAGGAGACGAGTGGTGTATGCACGTCGTTTTGGCAGAGCCCACGTAACATTGACCTCTCATGTCTCAAGATTTTGCAAAGGACAAGAACGAGGTCTCAACACCTCAACTAGAGAAGTTGCGAGTGGTGCTAGTGTTTATCCTAACCTATGGTTACATGTAGCAGGTGCTAGTAAGGAAGGAGCCATACCCGTATCGTATCTCAGGTATTGGTGTTTGGAGAAAGGGGAGTTGAGAGTCTTGACTCCCAACTAGAGAGTTGTGATAAGGCCAAGTTGTGTTCATTTGGACGAGGATAAAGGAAGGGAGGGTCTGCGCCAGGCCCCATAGACGTCTCGGGGATTCTATCCCTTGATGAAAAAGACAAAAAACTCTAGGTTGCCATAGTGGGTGTGTGAAAAATTGGTATCAGAGCATGGTTACAACACTTGGCTTGCTTGGGCTCATGGATGAGTTGCGCAGGAACTCCATCTGAAGTACTCTTAAAAGGAGTAACTCTCTATCCTAACCCCCTTATCAAAAGCTGAAGTTAAGAATGAAAATTACTATTGTGTATATGCAATTGAAAAATATGAATTATGCGTTGATTGTGAATGAATATAATATTGACTAACAACAAGTGTTTTTCTTGCACAACAAGCGGATGATAAACCGTGAGAAAACTGCATATGCATATAATGGTGACGCACCATGAAGTGGGGGATGGCCCCCACAACAGAGATGAAGAGTCTGACGAAAGAAGAGTGGTAGAGACCCCTCCAGATCTAGCTAAGACTGTGAGGAGCCTCATGGTCGAACTACAGAGCTGCAAGGCTGACAACGAGAGGTTGATAAAAGAGAAAGAGAAGCAAACAAAAATTAATGCATTCTTGCTTCAGAGTTTATCCAACATACAAAGACAATTGAAGCATGGACTTGATGCCAGTCACGTGGACTAACGACAGACAAAGAAAAGTCGAATTCCACTTGAGATATAGAAATGTGGTCTTTTAAGTGTCCACACTGGGAAGAGCACCTCGAGAAAGGTCCACCCCAGAGATAAGGGACAAGCGTCGGATGATTCCTCTGGAAAGGAAACTGGCGACTCATAGACATCTTCTAGTAGAAGAACTAGTTCTTATTCCCAAAGAAAATGGAAGAAGCAAAAGCATTCCAAAAGTCATAATCTCGAAGAGTTCAGTAAGGCCAAACCACCCTCTTTCGACGGTTAAATAAACAAGGGGGAGGAAGCGGAGGCCTGACTGCTTGGACTAAAGAATTATTTCGGAGTCCATGACTTCTCAGAAAACTTGAAGGCTCGAGTAGCCACTTTCAACTTGAATGGAAAGGCTTCCATTTGGTGGGAAGACCTTAAGAATGTAAAAGGGATTCACGAAGAGGACCTATCTTGGGAACGGTTTGAGATATACTTCAGAAATAAGTATTTTTCGGAAAAGTATTTCGACGAAAAGACTAAAGAATTCTATGAACTCAAGCTGGGGCAACTCACCATAGAGGAATATGTCAGCAGATTCCTTGAGTTGTTGAGGTACATACCCTATATAAAAGAAGAAAAGGAAAAGGTGCAATGATTCATCAGTGGACTACCTAAGGACTATCAGAACAAGATTGAGTTTCATGAGCCAAAGACCCTAGAAGACATTATCCGAAAGGAAAGATATTGTTATGAAAAACTAGGGCATCGGACAGAACCTTGTGAAGGTTGGAAGCAAAATAATAGTTTGGGATTCCAGAAAAAGGGGTTTAAATCCCCAAGATTTAAAAACTATAAAAATGACTCAAGGATAAGCTTCCCAAACCAAAGTGTACATCAACAGAATTTCCCCTCCCAGAGAAGAAATAAAACTTCTGGATCTACCCCAGGAAAGATTGATAACCCAAAGAGAGAACCCTTGAAATGTTGGGGTTGTGGAGAAGAACATCTACTGAGGGACTACCCGCACCGACAACAGAACAGCCGGAGAATTTACAATGTTCAAGAAGCTACCACCATCAATGATGTGGCCAAGAGTGTGCCACAAATCTATGCAGCCTTGGATAATAAGCAAGCTAACCACCAAGCTTCAGTGGTGGAGATGGAAGGTATGATCACCAACCATATAGTATCTATTCTAATAGACCCTAGTTCAAATTTGAGTTTTATAGCTCCTACAGCTATTGATAAGTGTAAATTACAGCCACATAAACATGCCAAACCATGGTTGGTATAGTTAGCCACTGGAACCAAAAGAAAGGTAGCAGAGGTCATACCAGCTTCCCAATTCACTATGGGTGAATTCCCCACCCAAGCAACCCTTAACATACTACCCCTAGGATCATATGACCTGTTGATTGGTATGGAATGGCTAGCCACATATAAAGCCAAGTTGGATTGTTACCATAAAACCTTAGAATGTGTAGGTGAAGAAGGAAGAAGGATATCCCTTCGAGGGATCCAAAAACTTGTCTCGGTGAGACGAATATCATCCCTTCAAATGAGAAAGTATTGTAGAAAGGGATCTCCACTCTATGCGATACAGGTGTTGGAATCAGTTGAAGATGACAAACCAAGCCTCAAAGACCACCCCACACTAAGAGAATATAGAGATGTATTTCTGGAAGAGGTATCAGGTCTACCTCCAAGAAGGGACATTGAATTCTCGATAAAACTTGCACCAGGAGTGGTGTCAGTGTCTAAGACACCCTATAGGATGAGCACACCTGAGCTAGTTGAGCTTAAATTACAACTAAAATAAATGATGGACAAAGGCTATATCCAACCCAACGTGTCTCCATGGGGAGCACCAATTATGTTTGTAAAGAAGAAAGATGGTACCCTCCGACTGTGCATAGACTATAGAAAACTCAATAAGGTAACCATAAAGAACAAGCACCCCTTACCCAGAATCGATGACATGTTCAATCAATTGGGAGGCGCTTCCATCTTCTCAAAGATTGACTTGAGATCTGGATACCATCAAGTTTGAATCAAGGGTGAAGACATCCACAAAACTACCTTCAGGATGAGATATGGTCACTATGAGTTTGTGGTAGTACCATTTGGATTAACCAATGCCCCTGCCACTTTTATGTTCTTGATGAACAATGTACTCAGCAAATTCCTAGACAAATTTGTATTGGTTTTTATCGATGATATATTAATTTACTCCAGGAATAGAGAGGAACATGAGGAACATCTTAGACTTGTGCTTCAAGTGCTAAGAGAACATCAAATCTATGCCAAATTTAGCAAGTGCGATTTTTTCCAGAATCAAATACATTACTTGGGCCATGTCATATCTGAAGAAGGAGTAGTAGTAGACCTTGACAAGATCAGGTCTATCATGGAATGGCCTACCTGAAAGGACGTTTCATATATCAGATCTTTTATGGGCTTAGCAAGATACTATAGGAGATTTAAAAAAGGATTCTCCAAGATTGGTTGTCCAGTCACTACCCTCCAGAAGAAGGGAGCTAAATTCACGTGGACAAAAGAATGTGAAGAAATATTTCAATCCCTAAAACATCTACTGACCCATTCACCCGTGCTGAAGATCGTTGATCCCGAAAACGACTTCCTAGTGTTCACAGATGCCTACAAGGAAGGGATCGGAGGAGTCCTTATGCAAGGAGGATGTGTAGTTTGTTATGAATCCCAAAAATTGAATGAGCACGAAGTCAACTATGTGACCCATGATCTAGAACTAGATGCCATAGTGCACGCCTTAAAAATGTGGAGGCATTACCTCCTGGGAAGGAAATTTGTACTTATGACAGATCATTGTGGATTGCGATATCTGTTTGACCAACCAAAGCTTAATGCTAGACAAGCTAGGTGGATGGCCCTTCTCAGTGAGTTTGATTTTGAAATCAAACATACCAAGGGAAAGGAAAATAAGGTGGTCGATGCCCTTAGTAGAAGTATGAAAACAATTCACCTGACAGCGGTGAGCACCTGCGAGACGAATATCAAGGAAGGAGTCAGGAATGCACAAGAAACATACACATTCTTCCAGACTGTGACCTCATACCTACATAAATAACCCACGGGGATAAAGTATGAAGGCTACCGGATGATAGATGGAGGTCTATTGAATTACATAAACAGATTGTATATTCTAGATTGTGATGACTTGAAGAGGTTCATAATGGATGAACTACATAAGAGACCATATACTGGTCATCTAGGATACCAGAAGATGATTACAGCCACTAGGAAACAATTCTATTGGCCTGGATTGAAGAAAGACATAACTATGTACTTAGCCAAATGCATAGAGTGCCAACAGGTTAAAGCAGAACACCGACACCTAGCAGGATTATTACAACCCTTGCCAATCCCGGAATGGAAATGGGAAACCATATCCATGGACTTCATCACCGGATTACCAACCTCAACTAAAGAGAATGACACCATCATGGTAGTAGTGGATAAACTGAGAAAGTTCGCTCATTTTATCCCCGTCAAGTCGACTTGCAAAGCAATAGATGTCGCCAACATATTCATGAAGGAGATATTCAGACTACATGGTATGCCTAAAGAGATCAGGTCTGACAGAGACACAAAATTTACTTCCAACTTTTGGAAATACTTGATGGTTGGTTTGGAGACCAAATTACTATTTAGCACAACCTATCACCCTCAAATCGATGGATAGATGGAAAGAGTGAACCAAATATTAGAGGATATACTAAGGATGCATGTAATGCATCAACCCAAAAAGTGGGAATATTTCTTTCCACTGGTGGAATTTGCCTACAACAATGGCTACAAAGAATCATTGAAGATGAGCCCTTTCGAAGTCCTATATGGTAGACCATGAAACACTCCAATCAGTTGGAGTAATCTCATGAACAGAGTTACTATTGGACCTGACATGTTGAAAGAAATGGAACAACAAGTGACTCGAATAAAACAAAATCTAAAGGTCGCTCAGAACAGATAGAAAAGTTACACCGACCGAAAGAGAACTCCAAGATAATTCAAGATGGGAGACCACGTATATCTCAGAGTTAGGCCCAGGAAGAGCTCCTTGAGGATGGGAGCTTGTGCCAAGTTGGCACCTTGGTATTGTGGATCCTTTGAAGTTCTAGATAGAGTGGGACCTATAGCCTATAGGCTAGCACTT
This sequence comes from Picea glauca, assembly GCA_000966675.3. Classification (NCBI taxonomy): domain Eukaryota; kingdom Viridiplantae; phylum Streptophyta; class Pinopsida; order Pinales; family Pinaceae; genus Picea; species Picea glauca. The sequence continues at coordinate 2,863,402 of JZKD02S1999896.1, forward strand.
TCTCCCACAGTAAAAGCACATAATGTTTTCCATGTTTCATTATTGAAGAAATATGTACATGATTCTAATCATATAATTGACTGGTCTGTGATCCAGGTGGAACCGAAGGGAGAATTCCTACCAGAAACTCAATGCATACTGGACAGAAAGGAAACCCCACTTAGGAACCAAACCATTGCACAGGCCAAGGTGCAGTGGAAACATTTTTGCCCAGATGAGGCTACGTGGGAAATGGAAGATGCCATGAAACATGCCTACCCGATTTTGTTTACTTCTATACATACACATCATATTGATATATAGAACATCCAGTATGGTGTTTCTTTAAGGGGGAGGGAATTATAACACCCTATTTCCCCCAGTCCATAAAAATAAATATATTGGCCAAGAATTATGGCAAACTCAAAGATGTGAAAGTTTGATTTGACGGACCTTTGCATAAAAGGTCAATGAATGTAAATTATGTTATGAATATGTGTTACATGACTGCTGGGAGAGGGATGTGCTAAAAGGGACCATGATGGCTAATGAGAGGTGGTGGAAGGGACCTGGAATGGTTGCGTTAACTTCCACTAAGCCAGTACCGTACTGGTTTATACTTGCTCAAAAACCAAAGCAACTCTCTGATCCTAGAATGCATTTCCCGTCAGATTGGTAGGTGGGGAGGCTCCTCAAGAGTTCATGAGGGGATGGGGGTGAACCAAACATCCATAACAACCCTTAAACCTGACCATGGAAAAAAAAATTCATGCCACACACAACCTTGCAGACAAAAATTGGCAAGGGAGGAAATGTGGTAAGGAGGAGGAGAGAGAAGCGTGCACGACAGGGATCACGGAAGAGAACTGGAGAAAAACCTGGAAACACAGGGAGTTTTGAATATCAGGAGAAGGAGACTAACCTTCATCCTTTATTTCCATTGAGGTGGAAGTAGGATACTGAACCTCAAAGCATCGTGGTCTAGCCTGGGGGTGGCTAGTGGTAAATATGTTTGGAGTTATTGAGCCTACGGTTCGGTGGAAATGAGCACCCCTCTCAGCAGTTGCATCATGCCGGGTGGATCTGATAAGTGTTTTATACCTTTTGTTTTGGAACTAAATATCATGAATGCATGCTTATGTTTATATGCCCATAATAATCTTTGTGTAGAATGATTGCCTGGTGTCTTAGACTGGAAGTAATGGATGCATGTGTATACTTCCATGCCATAGTCGGTTTCTATACAAAGAATTAAGTGTGGGGCATGAGTTCGCTCCACTGAGAATCATCTTGTTTGCTTGTCGTAATGTTCTGGGAAGGCTCCTCGAGAGTACTCTTCCCCGGGAATTACCCCATAAACCTTGGAACCGTACCGAACCTTTACCTAGAGACTCGACTAAGATCAGGGATGATCGCCCAAGAACCATATGAAGGCTCGTGCAATCCGGGTTTGGAAACCTTATGCAAGAAAGGGTAGTTCTCTAAGGTCATGGAGTCATGGGATTTTGAAGCCCTGAGAAGTTGGATTTCGTGGTTCAAGCTCAGAAGGGATAGTGAGTCCAATTATAGGAAGAGAGAACACCCTATCATTTAGTAGATGAACGGTCAAAATACTTTTGGGAATACCCTAGATCTATCGAGACCGATGGATCTAGAGAAGGAGTGCATGAATTAACACCTCGACCCCTTCACCCTTCGCAAGTAGCGATCGGATCCAGGACCATATATCTAAGGATCTGACAGAGCCCTATTGATCATCAATCTTAGCCTTTGTATAGGCAAGAGAGTATCATTTCCCTGACTCATGACTTAGAGTGGTCAAGGGTAGGACTTCATGAACTCACGAATCATGAGATCGTGACGTGATCGTGACCGTTGGATCCAGGCCACAGCAGAATTGTGGGATCAAAATTTTCATGGTTATCGCCTATCGGGGGTTCGAAACTTGAGAGAGTTTCTTTTCGACTGTAGAAGTCGTGAAGTGCCAAGAACGGAGGTCTTATGTGAACACATGGAACATCCGTTAGGTGGGGACCATGTGGTTGATGGGTGGTGTAACAAAAAGTTCCTAGAGAAAGGTGGGAGCTGGTGACAGGCGATGGACACATGTCGCCTGGGAAAGAGTCAACACATTTTTGACTTATCGTATCTTAGGAATTTGTGAAGAAGTGGCACGAGGGCTCAACACTCTAACTTGCGAAGTCACGATATGCGAGCAGTGCTAGTATTTATCTTAGGAAGCAGGTGATAGGTGATGGACACATGTCACCTGGGGAAGAGTCAACCGATTGTTGACTTATCGTGGCTCAAGATTTCGTAGGATGAAGAAGTTGCACCCTGATCGCTAAGGCCGTGAAACGTCGAGAGTCGAGGACTTGTGCAATGGGTGGTAGTGGCATAGATCGTGAGCAGAGTATAGAGGAGGATACGAGTGGCATGTGTGCGTCATTTTGGCAGAGCCCACGTAACATTGACCTCTCACATCTCAGGATTTCGCAAAGAAGGAGCACAAGGGCTGAACACCTCAACTAGCGAAGTTGCGAGTGGTGCTAGTGCTTAGCCTAGCCTATAGTTACATGTAGCAGGTGCTAGTGAGGAAGGAGCCATACCCATATCGTATCTTGGGTATCAGTGTTTGGAGAAATAGGAGTCGAGAGTCTTGACTCCCAACTCGAGAGTTGCGATAAGGCCAAGTTGTGGTTGTTTGGAGGAGGATAAGGGAAGGGAGGGTCTGTGCCAGGCCCCATAGACGTCTCAGGGATTTTGTCCCTTGTAGAAAAAGACAAGAAAATCTAAGTTGTCGTAGTGGGTGTGTGACAAATTTACAATTGGATTCAACCAACAGCTTGGACAAACCTTGCCCTTTAATTAACTTGGTGGGTTTTATTTCCAGATCAAACTCAAGGATCTTGGAAATCCATTTACTCCTTCTACCATCTATGTCAGGTTGTATAAGAATGTCCTTCACAGAGGCTGAAGGAACATATGCAATTACTTTTGAGTGCAAGACATAGACTCTGAAAGCTTTGAGTGCTTTCACCAGGTCATAGGCTTTCTTTTCCATAATGTCATATCTGATCTCAATATCCCTCAATGTTCTGCTGAAAAAGGAAATAGGATGCTCCAACCCTGCATCATTCTTCTGTAGTAGGACAAAAACCACTGTATCAATGGAGGCGAAAGAAAAGATCATGAATTTCTTGGAATAATTAGGACTAATAAGAACATGTGCCTCAGTCAATACCTTTTTGATTTGTTCAAAGGCTTCCTTAGGTTCAACAGTCCACTTTACTTCATTTCCCTTTCTGAGCATGGCTGTAACATGCTTCACGAACTGAACAAAATTTGAAACAAACCTTCTTAGAAAGTTAATATTTCCCAGGAAAGATTGGACTTCTTTCCTAGACCTTGGAGTGATAAGGCTTGAATTGCCTCCACTATGTTGGGATCAATCCTCACTCCCTCAGCAGATACTATATGCCCCAACAACTTTCCCTCTTTCATGGTAAACAAAGATTTTTTGGGATTTAAGGAAAGACCAAACCTTCTACACTTCAGGAAGACCTTCCTCGGGTGACAACAATGTTCTTTATCAGATATGGAAAAGACTGCTATGACATCCAGATAGATCACCACAAACTGATCCCTCTCCCCAATGAAATATATGTCCATGGCTCGCTGAAAAGTTGCCCCTGCATTCATCAATCCAAAGGAAATTTGGACATACATGAATGTGCCCCAAGGAGTGTTGAAAGATGTTTTTTTTCTATCCTTAGGAGGGACTGATATCTGATTGTAGCCAGAAAATCCATCAATCATGGATATCCTAGATACACCTGTTACCCTATGCAATATGTGTTCCATCTTAGGTAGGGGGTAATTGTCCTTCTTTGAACTTCTGTTTAGATTTCTGAAATCAGCACAAAGTCTAATCTCTCCACTTTTCTTCCTTAGTGGGACCAAATTGGGCACCCATTCAGAATATCTCAAAGGGGCGATGAATTGAGCATCTAATAGCTTCTTCACTTCTCTTTCCATGACAAGGAGCAACATGGGATTAATCTGTCTTAGCTTCTGCCTAAATGGCTTGGCCTCCTCTTTCAGTGGGATCTTGTGTTCAATGAAAGTTATGTCATAAGTTTTGAGGTCTTCATATGTACAGGTGAACACATCAGCAAACTCCCTCAATAATCCAACATATTCAACCCTTTGTTCTCTTGTCAAGTTGCTTGATAATTTGACAAGATTTGGTTCCTTCTCTGTGCCAATGTTACACTCAGTTGCATCAACATTATCTTTTGAGATTCAACCCTTTATTTCTACATCATTGCTGTCAAACAATCTTTTCAAAGGAACCAGTCCCTTTGGGATGTGATTTCTAGGCAATTGAACAATGTGATGATCAACGATTTTGTTGAGAAAAGCACTGGCCTGAGAGTTTTCTTTAGAGGCAGAGTCTTGATCAATGTGCAGTGCTGAAAATTCTTCAATAGTCTCCAAGAATCTCTTGATCTCAAGATCATCTTCAAACACCTTCCAATGCTTGACATTGTCAGGTATTGAGGGCCTGCATTTCACTTTTGTATCATATCTGAGCTTAGGTGGAAGAGATATTTTGAAATTGCTAGCTGAAGTAGCCAGGGAATCAGCCACAGAGTTTTCTCCTCTTAGAATGAATGATATATTGAAGGCTAGGAAAACACTATCAATGAGGTCTCGTGCTTCATTTCTGTAGCTCCTAAGTCGAGGGAATTTGGCCTAATAAACATTTTTGATCTACTGGATAATCAACTCAGCATCTCCAAACACAATGATCTCTTTAATCCCCATGTCCTTTCTAGCCCTTAAGCCCAAAAAAAGATCTTCATACTCTGCCACATTATTGGTAGCTTCAAACTCTAATTTGTATGACAGTGCAATAGTTTCCTGAGTAGGGGAAACCAAAACTATCCCAGCAGCAACACCATCTTTAGAAGAAGCCTCGTCAAAGAACATTTTCCATACTGAAGTAATTGAGGGAGAGAGTTCACGGGGAAGAATTGGCTGCTTTTTTATTTGAATAGGATCCTATGGGGTGTTGGTGAACTACAACAAGTTGGATCCCAAGTCGGTATCTAGGGAGAAGATGGGATGATTTGTGGGGTCTACTTCATCACTGACAATATAGGCCAGCTGATCTTCTTTGTACATTCTTCTGTGCTCCCCTCCAAAAATTGGAATGGTGGCATATGTAAGGTCCATCTGTAACATTCCTCCAAGATTCTTTATCCATGATCTTGACAATATCATGCCAAACGTGGGAGGGACATCAGCTACTACAATGTCCATGACCACACTTTTCATGGGTAGCTGAAATAAGGACACCACCAGGTCTTTAATGACTCCAAGATATTGCACCCTCCTTGATTCAAAAGAGTACAATTCATGATAGGCCTTTGTGACTTCCATCTTGAGCTCTTCCATGATCGTTTTGCGCATGAGGTTCTGGGAAGCCCCTAAATCCATCAAGCAATTATGCATCACCTTATCATGTATGTTCAGGGATATGTAGAAATGAGAGGATGAATCCTCTATTTTTTCCACCATAGGGCCTAAGATGATTGTTGGCTTCTCATCTTGAAGGTTCACTGAGTCTGTGGGGAGATGAGGTGACTCGGGCTGTAGCAGTTTAGAGAGGGACCTTTTGAAATATTCATATTTAACTAACTCTAAAAGGGGGACAGGGATTCTGATTTTCTGAATTTCATGCTCAAAGCAAAAGGAGGAAGTGATCTTAGGGATTTCTCTCACCTCTGGGACAGGGTATTTGGTTGTTGACGAAATATTCTAAGTTTTCTTTTCCTTGGCAGTGTTTGTTGCAAGCTTAGCAGGATTTTTTGCTATGAGAGGTTGATCAGGGCTATCAAACTTCCCTTCTTCCTTCTTTGATCTGAGATGGTATCCACTAGGACTACTATCTTTGGCTTTACCTCCCCTACGCATCTCATTTATTTGACTGTTCATGAGGGATTCTTCATATGCAGATTGAGTTAAATGAGGAAATGGGGAGGGGTCTTCGAGGCAATGGATCTCAAGATCTATCTCTTCTTCTTCCTCTTCATCAGCAACAAGGTTATTTTGTAGGGGAGCTTGGATTCTCTAATCCTCTTTATCTCTGTTCTTTGGTTCCCTCGGCATAATCTGAGGAACATTGTTGTTCGGTCTCTTGAAGTTGCCTCTATTGTCAACATTATGAGGATTTATGTATGTCTGTTTCCCCTCCATTTTCATATTTTCCATCTCTATAGTTAGAGACTTAATCATCTTAGTCAATTCATCTACTTGAGGGTGGGCTATAGGAGGACCAGAGGCTGAGGCCTCAGATCTCCCTCTTCCTTGTCTCTGTCAGATTTTCCTATGAGCTTATTAACTGCCAGCACATTGGATTCCACTTCCAGGGTTTCATCTTGCATGTTATCTAAGGAAGTAACTCTTATTTCTTCGAGCAAGAGGAAGAAATCAGGATCAAAGGCACTAGCCTAAGTGATTTTGGTAGAGGCTTCTCATGGCATTATTTTAGCAGGGATCTTGTTATACATCTTATTGAATCTTTTAGAGAAGTTAGAAACAGACTCTCCTTCCTTCATCTTCAAGGATCCAAACTTTGTCATGTAATACATGAAATATTTTTTATCTCCTCACTTTCTTAAGAATGCATTGTCTAGAGCTTCAATCCCAAGAATGGATCCAGGGTTCAATCCCCTAAACCATTTCCTAACCTCACCATCTAGGCTCTGGATGAAGACTCTCATCCAGACATCTTCATTTTCAATGTTCAAGTTGTCTGCATAACTGTAGAAGGTAACAAGATGCTCTTCAATAGTTATGTCTTCCTCTCTAGTGAACTTAGGCATATAATTCAAATAATCTTCAGTAGGGAGAGGATTCATGGGTTGGGGTAGGACTAAAGGGGCATATCTTGCAACCACTATGGAATCCATTCTGTTTACAGGGGGATGAGCACCTGCCATAGATATATTAGGTGGAGGAGAACTTGTAGGAGAGGGAGTTTGAACAGAGGAAGACGGAACTGAGCTTGTAGGGGGGAAAGGGAACAAAAAAGGATTTTAAAATAAGGCTACTGGGATAGAGGGAACAGATGTTGGTGTTGGCACATCAATAGCAACAGTAATAGGAGAAGGGATGGTAAAGCCAGGGGTAGAAAAATGTTCAGAAGTTCTGGGTCTAGAATGGGCTGCAACATCAGGGGAAATGCGAGTGACAAAGATTTCTCCCTCAAATCCCAGACTAGGAGGGGAAAACTCAACAGGAACAGTCCTGAAATTTAAATTTTGAGAAACTCCAGTAGAAGGTATGATAGGAAAATGAGAAGTAGATAATGGAGTTTCTACAGAAGGAGATGGAAAATTATCATAAATACCCGGTTCAATAGTTGAAACTACTTATCTGAGAGCATTTACTTTTCTAATAAGCTCTTTGGATTTGCTTTAGGTGTTTTCAAGAGAAACAAAGGAGTAGACCTCGTGTGCATGCCTCTGGAAGCCACAACTAAAACAGTAGGCTCATACCAGCAGAGTCATCAGAATGGAGTCATTGGGTGCATAGTAGCAATATTGTAGGGCTCTGATGTCTGATGCACCTTCAAAATCAAAGGCTCAATGTCGTTCAATCCCAAGAAAAATATTCAACTTCGTCCCTGGCAGTGGCACCAGAAATGTTATCACTAGAAGTCACTCCTGGATTGTAGCAAGAGTAAGCAAGAGTAAGCCTGATTTCATAGGTTGGTTTTATAAAAGGTAATCGAATTGAAGTAAACTCGTAACCATATCATTTTAACTCAGAATCCTGGACCAAGAAAAGCATGGGTAGGTGAGGTCTCAATCTAACTTCATACAGTAAGCATAGTAAAGGGTGAGTAAATGAACAAGCAATAAGAAAAGCTCCAAGTGCAAGATCAGCTTGAACCATGGCTTCAGACACCAAGATATGACTCGATAAAGTCACAAATGTAATAGGGAGGTGATAAAACCTTCATCACAATGCTATAATAAAATCTCGACTGGATCCTCCATGCCCAAGCTACTTGGTATAGAAAGAAGAGAGATAACACGAAAAAACTGTTAAAACTAGTTGTTATGCCACTATGATCAAATCTCCATCACAACAACAAAACTACTCCTGGCTAGATTATCCATGCTTGGGTGTTCTAACACATGAGTTACAGAGAAATGAAAGAAGATGACTATCATTAAACAAGAAGTTTCAAATACATACGCATAACCAGGGGAACTAGTGCTTCATTAAAACTTTACACTAGGGAGGTTAGCTCTACCATCAATCCTGACAAAAATGTAAAAACCCCTACATATAATCAAGGCAAAACAACAACATCAATTTTGAGCGATTGCATTGAAGGCATTACGTCTGCATGTTTACTGGTATATTGTGCATGCAGTCTCTGGATAGTCGTGCACCTCAGTCAGACGCAATCGTGTTCTAGGCGACCCTGCAAAATGAATTGACAAGCTTCCAGTCCTTTTCTGGAGTTTCCATTTATGGTGGATACGATGTCTAACCACCACCATTTGTTTCAATAACTACTTCTTTGGGATCAGGGAAGGCCCCGGTCAAATCTGCACCTATAGGACATGGTGGCCTTCTAAAACTGCCATCTAGATCCGCTTAGAGGATTCATGGTAAGACGTGGGGGGCAGTCGTGAAGACCAGAGTATTTGATGTGAGGTAGTGGATGGGCGAAAGCCAGGCAGAGGAAATTTGACAAATGTGGGTGGCAGAAAACCTGGACTTTGAAGTGTGAGAGCCAGGTAGAGGAATAAAAAAGGTTGGGAAGAAGCTATGGGGTGATTACACGAAGGCAAAGGAGATATGATGGTGGGATGTTATTGGTCGGGAAAAATACATCGCTAAGATAGGGATGATGTGGAAGGGAGAGGGACAGGTGTATCACAACGAGATGAGGGGGAGAGCGAGTGATGTGAAGGGTGGAAGGAAGAGGTGGAGTGGAGGACAGATGGAAGGAGGAGGTGAGGGCGATTAGTGGTTTTAAAAGGGGGAGGCTCGATGTAAGGAGAAGGCATCACATTAGTGGGAGGGGCGCACTGAGAAACCACCCATATCGGACCCCCCCCAATATTAATGACATAACGTCGAGGGGGGGGGGGTCCGGAATTTATCC
>JZKD02S1999896.1:2874979-2894658 GCA_000966675.3 Picea glauca
ACTTGAAGTGTCCTTTTAGTAATTCATCATGCTTCTAAAAAAGGGATGTATGATGCAAAAGGGGAATATATAATATGTAATTTTCCTTTTGCGTGGATTCTCCTTCCTATAGAAAGAGGACAAGACCCATATTCATAAATCTCAATATAAACACAAACCCATTAAAATACTTACTTCATTTGAATTCATATATGTGTGAAAATAAATCGTACGACAAAAACTACCATGTACAAACCCATTAAGACCATGGATTTCAAACCCATTTCATTCATAAATAGAATATAGGTTCAAATTGCATAATTTAAAAACAGAGAATGAAGAGGAAAGTTGAAATATTTAAATTTTAACCAAGATGGTCAAAGCAATTTTCCACTCAATTATAGACACCCACTACAAATTACACCCCAATACTAGGTTATGATGCCACCACGGAGGTAGGATTCCTCGCCAACCAATGCATACATTCAACACTTGACTTATTAGTCAAATATGATTGATGAGTTTTAAATAAATCATACAAAAAAGGTAGGAGTTCTTAAGAGACATAAGACTATTTCTCCCCCTCTTTCATCTTCCCATCCAATGGACTCATATTCCATATCATTTTTTCCACAACCATCTTTGATATTTATATTAATTTTCAACAAAACAAATTTACATATCTTGAGCATACCATATAAGGTCTATTTACAAATTGTCTTTTTTTTAATAGTGGACGTGTTTGAAGTGTTCAATGGCTTTACGCCAACTTGTGAGACGCATTAATTCAAATGTCTACCCATTATACGTTCGTATGGAAATTCCCTGTGAAGAGAGTGATGATGAGCATGAGGGCCGTTATGGATCTCAAATCTCTACCCATTATACGTCCGTATGGCGATTGAAAATAATGTGTTGCGGGATGAATGAAAATTAATAAATGCCTATTGAGTTCAGAAAGGAATGCAACATACTATTCGGTGGGCTATGACATCTACGATATTTAACTGTGCTTTCCTCACTAAGCTAATTTTTTAGATAAGGCATGTTATCATGTAGATAAGGCATGTTATCATGTTATCATGCTCTATCACTGAAGGAAAGAAGCATGCGTGTCCTATAAGAGGATAAAATCCTCAAGGAACCCTAAAAATAATTCTATCGACTGACATGTGAGACTACAAGAAAACAATACAGACTAAAAACTAACAAAGAAACCTAAACCTAAGGCAAGAAATACACTAAGAAAACCCTATTGAGAATAACTCTATGAGTTTTCCCTAGTGGAGTCGCGTCGCCAATTATGTTGTGGAAATAAACTTTCCTATAGCTAGGGATGACTATATCAAATCACTTTTCAAAGAACAATGCTAAGCTTTCCCAAAAATAGCTATGATATTCTTTCAGTAACTACGAGGGAGTTACAACAGGTCTTACCGAGTTTAGATGACTCATTGGACACGATCCTAGTTAGTTATCCTTACTCCAACTATCCTCATTCCTACCTCATATTGTAGACTTGCACACACATAACCAACAAAAATTCCTCAAATTAGGCCAGAAATAAAAATGAATATAAAATAACTACTTTAACTAACTTAATCAGGGAAATTAGTTCCTTGACCAAATACTGAAAAGGAGATTAAATTCAATACACACATAGAATTTAGGGGAGGGAAAGAAGAGACATCTTCATTTTATTATAAGAGCAACATTAGAAAGAAAAATACCTCATTTTTCTTCTAACATTGTCCATAACCACCATTCGTATTCCTCCAATATCGAGCCACTTAGGACTACAACACCTCCAATGTTCTTCTTCTCATCAATATGAAGAAAATCAAGGGATCTTGGGCCTCATTGATATGAATGGGAAATGAAATTCAAGAAACAGGGGTTTTCATGTAAATGCAGGTCATAAAAAACTCAGAAATATAATGGCTTGGTTTCTTGAGGATAAATGATTACTCTGGCATGATAATAGTGCTTGTACATTCCTCCTTCATTTAAGTATTTTTTATACCATTTCATGATGGTTGAGACCATTTTTCTATGGGTTTTAGGGAGTTATAGAATTATTTTTCCCATAAACCCCACTCAAGAGAATGTAATTTTCACATTTTTAAAATATGTTTTCGAAACTTTGGAGTGCACTCACACCTTTACTGAAGGGAAAGTGTGAGTAACCACTCCTTTACTGAGAAGAATTTGTTATTGGATGGCTAGTGTAATACACCTAGCACAAGCCCCAATTGTAAATATACATGTTATTTCATAGGCTGGTGAGCCAAGAGGTTTTGGGAAAGAGTGCCTTTGTAAATCTATTTTTGAGGCCAGGGTGCCTGTGAGATACAGGCCATGAGCCTATGTGTTGAAAGAATATGTGCCAACATTGTAATATGTAACCACTCAATTATATTAATAAATTACATCGTTGTTGCATACCAATTCAAACAGAAGAGTATAGGGGGCTAGTACACCAGAAGAGGGAAAGGGGGTTAAGTTTCTAAGAAAGGGAGTTGAGGCAAAGGGGCTTAAGACAAGGGAATGATATACTTATATTATATTATTATTCCTTAAGCCCTAAAGTTTATTAATGGGACATAATTCTTGTCTTTAGTTCCCAAGTGAGGGGAATGAATCACCGAGTGGGCTAAGGTAGTTTCCTTTGTGTCAAGTGTCAAGTGAATTCCATGCAAATATAATGTGGGAGTTTAGAGTCATTTGGGGGAATTCTCATTCATTGTCACCATACTAGTAACTCTCCATCACCTACCATCATTGGACCATCATACTAGACTATACATGTACTTGGAGCACTGGAGTTGACTATCTATTAAGAGGAATTGGATTGAAAGTAGGTTGTCAGACTTGTGAGCAATATCTTTGGGTGAGAGAAGTGTTGGGAATTGTTTTCCTTGTGATTTGGCTTAGTGGTACTAGTTTCTTGAGTAGCCTTATGTTCCAGGTGCTACAGAGCTCTAAGATTTCTTGTCATGACTGTTGTTGAAGCTCTATAAGGGAAGTGGGATAGCCAAAGGACTGTGGAGTAGAGAAGGGGTACATGATACAGATGGACATCGGTAGCCACCCAACTTTTCCAACTGGCTCAAAATAGTTTTCTAGCAATTTTGGTAATTTACTATTTTTAGCAATTTTCACTTCCGGAGCCCGTTTTCAGGCCCTAAATGATGTTTTTTGGGAAAAAAGGTTTGAAATATGGAATTTCCTTCAATATTGCAGCTAAAATGAACCTCCACTATGATACCTTTCCAACATGCTATCATACGCCTAAAACAGAGATCATATGCAAAAGTTACCACCCCGGGAAGTTGATGTACTAACCTACCCAAACGAGACCCATATGACTTTTGGTGCTTCATCTCCTAGGGTTAGGTTTTTGGATGTCTACGGTTTTTTACATTCCTGCTTATTGTAAAAATGGCTTCAGAGCCTCACTGTGATCATCTTCTTGTGAATGAGTGCAACCGTCACATCTCTTCTCAGAGATAAGCCACCACCATTCCAACAAACTTGTTTCCACTGCATTTTACAGTTTCCATCTTATTTATTTATTGAATAGAAAAATAGTTTTACTGTATCTCTATTATTTTGTGTTAAGCACCTGTTACTAATCTGTATTCATTTCATTATGCTCATAAAATATGGATCAGTGGTATCAGAGCAGTTTTCTCCTTGTCATCTTAATGCATGTCCCCAACAAGGTCAAAGTACAAAGAGTTGGGTCTTGAGATTTTTTCTCTTGAGGAAAAAATATCTCGCACGCCCAAGTGACCTCTCATGGCAGGAGAAAAGAAAGATGATGGGACAGGAGATCCTTTCAAACTATTTATTAAGGAAGCCTTCACACAACAGATAAATGAGATGATGGATAGTTTCACGCAAATCCTTCGATGGCTACCAACAAACGACGTATCTTCTTCGAACGGAGGCGCCACCCCCTTCAAGGTACAAATAAACTTTGATATTCCTATATTTGAAGGTCATATAGACACAGATGTTGTAGACAAGTGGTTGAATCTACTAGAAGGGTATTTTTCTGTCCATAACTTTTCAAATAGAGAAAAGATTACTTTTGCACTCCTCAAAGTCATTCCCCATGTCAAATATTGGTGGGAAATGTTTTGTGAGCAAAAGGACACAGAGGAACCCTCATTACTTTTATTCATGGCCACCTAGGACTCCTTCAGGGATGCTATTAAAGAACAATACTACCTTGTCAAAAGTTATGACAACCTGTATACCAAATGGACCACACTGCGACAAGAAAGAGACCAAGAAGTGCCAGATTTCACAAATATCTTCCATACCTTGCCGACCAAGATGGGTATCAAAGATTCAGAGTGACATCTAGTGCTCAAGTATCACGGTGCTCTGCATAGATACATCTAGATCGAAATGGAATTTTTGGACATCTCATCCTTGGGTGCAACCTACATATATGTCGTCAAAATCAAGCAGAAGCTCAAACAAAAGACACAACTATTTGGGCCTCGGAACCCCTCACAACAAAAGCTAGGAAAGGGCAGCCTAAACCCATAGAAAAAAGGACAAAGAAAAGATGGATAGTATCAGGACAACCATTCCAAGCCATAAGAAAAGAAGGACACTGGAAAGACAAAGAAAGACACCGGTAAGTGGTGTGACTTCCATAAGATCCCTTGGCATAACACTGCTGATTGTCACTCAAAGAAGTCACTGGTGGCTAAAGTGAAATCCTTTGAATCAGATGTGGATTCTAAATCTGAGCCAGAACCAGAAAGGGGAAGACAGATCATTGATGTGGAACCTAGTGCCACCGTTGCTACCACCAAGCTCCCGCCTGGTGAACCAGATGAGCTAGAAAGAGAGTGCCTCTTCCATTCATAGATGTGGGTAAAAGGCACCCCACTACACTTCATCGTTGATAGTGGTAGCCAAAAGAACCTCATCTCAGCATAGGTCATCAAGCGGCTGGCCCTACCAACAACATCACACCCACAACCCTACACCATTAGATGGCTCCACCAAGGAAGTGATCTCCGCGTCATCCAACAGTGTCGACTATCATACGACATCAAGCCCTTCAAATATGAGGTATTGTGTGATGTTGCCCATCTCAAAGTTTGTGATGTTATTTTGGGCCAACCTTATTTATGGAAACGTCATGATGTATATGAGTCTAGGCCTTGTAGTTTTATTATTACTTTGAACAAGAAGTTGTACAGGATACCCAAGGTAGTCCCACCTAGTGTTATTGCCCTGATCTCTGTTAAGAAATGCAGGAAGGTCGTCTCTCAGATGGGGAATTTTGTATTCTTCGTGATTCTCTCTCAGAATAAGAAAAAGACCACAGCCACATATAAGTTCTTTGTGGCCGACCTCTCCGCATAGTAGAATCAAGTAGATAAGGTCGTGGAAGAATACTCATATATCTCCTCCTCACCTACAGGGGCACCTTTGCATTGCCAGGTCAAGCACCCCATCGATCTGATCCTCGATGCATTGCTTCCCAATGGGCCAGTCTATCGTCGCTCTTTGTTAGAGAATGAGGAGATCAAGTGATAGATACAAGAGCTACTCCACAAGGGGCACATTCGTCCTAGCTCATCACCTTGCAGGAGCCCAATCGTGTTGGTACAAAAGAAAGATGGAACATGGCGACTCTATATTGATTACCGGGCTCTGAATAAAATAACAGTCAGAAACCGGTACCTGATTCCATGAATCGACGAACTCCTTGATCAACTCACGGGGGCCAAATACTTCAGTAAGATTGATCTGAATTCTGGCTACCACCAGGTCCTAATAGAACAAACATATGTATGGAAGACTGCCTTCAAGTCAAAGGAAGGCCTTTTTAAATGGTTGGTCATGCCCTTTGGTTTGACAAATGCTCCAGCCACTTTCATGAGGATGATGGATGATATCCTGCAACCATTCACCAATACATTTGTAGTGGCGTATCTGGATGACATTCTAATTTACAACAAGACTTGGGCTGAACACTTGCAACATATTCAGCAGGTTCTGCACACCCTGCGGCAACACAAGCTATACACCAACATGGAAAAATTCTCCTTCGGCATGGATAGGGTCCATTACCTAGGCTACATCATTGATCAACATGGCGTGGATGTGGATCCAACCAAGATCCAAGTCATTCGTGACTGGCCAGCCCCAACCACACTCATTAAGCTTTGGAGCCTCTTGGGCCTTGCCAATTTCTACCGTAGGTTCGTGCTAGGATTCTTCCATATTGCATGGGCCCTCAGCCAAATAAACAGGGGTAGTGGTAAGGAGAAATTTGTGTGGGGCCGGTCCCAACAACAAGAGTTCGATGATTTGAAGCAGTTGTTGTGCTCAACCCCAGTACTTTCACTACCATACCTACAACATCCCTTTGAGATTGAGACAGATGCTTTAGACTATGATGTGGGTGTCGTTCTCACTCAACACGACCACCCCATGGCCTATCATATTGAGACACTGTCAGATACTGTCTGTAAGTACCCTAATTACAACAAATAATTGTACTCCATTGTGCAAGCCTTTCACCAATGGAGACATTACATTCTTGGGAAGGAGACAGTCATCCACATTGATCATAAGCCATTGTAGTTCATGCAGACACAAGGAAAATTGCAGAATGACTGCCATCAAAATCAGTCCACATACTTGCAACAATTCCACCTCAACATCAAATATAAAATAGGAAGCGCCAATTGCATCGTTGATTTCCTTAATAGACCTCTAGTCGTGACACTCACCACGATGCTAGACTCTTGCAGCCATGAGACCTCTGGATGGCCCCAAATCTATGAAACAGACCCTGACTTCGACACCACCTACGAAATGTTGGGTGCAAACGTAGTTGTCGATAATTTTCATTTTTATGATGGTTTTTTGTGTCGTCTAGGCCATATCTATGTTCCATCAAGAGAGTGAGAGAAGATGATATGGGAATCCCACTACAGTCGGGTGGTAGGACACTTCGGTGTCGAAACGACAGTGGCAATGCTACATAAACATTTCTACTGGCCGAAACTTTGACAAGAGGTCAGCAAGTATATCAAGTCATGCACTTCATGTGCTATTGCCAAAATGACCACTAAGAAGCAGGGCCTGTACACCCCTCTTCCTACTCCTAACATGCCATGGGAATTCATCTCAATGGACTACATGTCGGTCCTCCCTTCCACCAAGCAGGGAAATGATTGTGTTTTTGTGGTTTTTGATCGCTTTTCTAAGATGGTTATTCTAGTTTCCTGTAAGAAGAGCATCACAATAGAGGCCACTCCCAAGATCTTCTTTGAACAAGTCTAGGTACATTTTGGAATCCCACAAACCATTATCTCAGATCGGGATAGTCAATTTCTTATCACATTCTGGTCGAGCCTCTGGTCATTGCTGGACACCAAGCTCACCAAATCCATGACCTTCCACCCCTAGACAGATGGTCAAACCGAGGTTGTAAATTGAATGATTGTGCATATTCTTCGCATGTATAATTCAAAGAACCCCCACACATGGAATGACAACCTTCCCTATGTCCGACATAGATAGAACCGAGGCCTGCATAGCTTAATCGGCCAAAGCCCCTTTTAGGTGGTGTTGGGATTCCAACCATTGGGTCCTATAAATGTTTTACTTCCCCTTGCAGTCACCTCGATTGATTCATATCTTGCTCCAACTAAAGCTGACAAAGCCACCCGATTCATTGAGTGGATCTAGGACATCTACGAACAGGTTCAGGATATCCTACAAAATTCCAATGAGAAGTACAAACAACACCATGATCAACATCGGGTGCCACATAAGTTTCAGGTGGGCGACAAAGTTTGGTTGCACTTGCAGAAAGAACGCCTTACAGGACCCCATTAGAAGCTTCACCCACTCCATTATGGTTCATAAACTATCATCAAGGCCATGGGGGATAATGATTTTGAGCTCAACATTCCTCCTTTCCCTGGCCTGCACCCAGTGTTCAACGTGGATCTCCTTTGCCCTTATTTTCCACCACTATTGGACACCTCAGAAGTAGAAGAACAAATGACACCAACAGAGTTGAACCCCGATTGCATACAATAGGAATCCAGTGATAGTAATGTGGACACACATATCAAGGGCACTCGATAGCAAAGGATGAAGCTTTATCGAGTCGTCAAAGCAGGGCAACTCCTGCACCAAGGCAAGTGGCTCACCTGGGAAAAAATTCAGCGGAAATTTCCTCATCTGACGGGGGACCTCAACGCAATGGAGACCATTTATTAATAAGGAGGGAGGATTGATCCAGATGGATATCAGTGGCCACCCACCTTTTCCAACTGGCTCAAAACAATTTTCTGACAATTTTGATAATTTACTATTTTTAGCAGTTTTCACTTTTGGAGCCTTTTTTAGGCCCTAAACGATGTTTTTTGGGAAAATAGGTTTGCAATATGGAAGTTCCTTCAATATTTCACCTAAAATTAATCTCCATGATACATTTCCAACGGTCTATCATATGCCTAAAATGGAGATCGTATGCAAAAGTTACGACCCCGGGAAGTTGATGTACTAACTTACCCAAACCGGGCCCACATGACTTTTGGCGCTTCATCTCCTAGGGTTAGGTTTTTGGATGTCCAGGGTTTTTGACATTCCTTCTTATTGTAAAAAGGCCTTCAGAGCATAATTTTAATCATCTACTTGTGAATGAGTGCAATCGTCACATTTCTTCTTAGAGATAAGTCACCACCATTCCAGCAAGCTTGTTTCTGCTGCATTTTACAGTTTCTAGCTTATTTCTTTATTGAATAGAAAACTAGTTTTACTATATCTCTGTTATTTTGTGTTAAGAACCTGTTAATAATATATATTCATTTATTTCTACTCATAAAATATGGATCAATACACTTCTTGGGGTGGGATAGGTTGTGGTGAATGATAGACTATGAGATGGGAACTATTGCTTGAGTTAGCACCAATGCCTGTTTGTTGTTACCAAACCTTAGTTTCGCTTAGGAAGCCTTTTCCCTGGAGGAGTCATAGCCCCAACTTGGGTGTGATCCACTACTGAGATTTTATGAGCAGTGAGGTCTATGGATGGGAGGAATATCTGAGGTTTGCACATAGTTGGTGGATTTACAGGAAAATATAAGTGTCTTCTATGTTATTCTATGTTATTATAATAGTTGTGTGTTTATCTATGTTATCATAATGTTGTAATTGTACATAATTATGCATGTTTGTGCATATGTTTGTTAGTGATGCATAATTGTTGCATATGTAGGGAGTTTAATTAATTATTGGTATATGAAAAACTATTGCATGGTTGTTGGTAATGGGTGTTTCACATTATGTATCAGAGAGGAAGACATTTTGTCTGGCGTGGCCTAGATGGGAGCTAGGGGAATTACATTATGGTATCAGAGCTTCGGTTTACAGCACTAGACCTATATGGTAAAGATACAAAGGACCCTAGGTTCAACACTAAATTTGTATGGGCCATTGTTAGAGTGTTGAAGATAGAATTGCAAAACTTACACTTAGGGGTGGTTTGCAATACGGTCTACAAATGTCCTAGGCCAGGCTTGGGAATTTTCCTGTAATTCTTGGAGAATTGTTTTCATGGGTTAAAATCCCCAAATTTGACCTCTGCATGGGAAATTATAGGCCTAAAATTGGGTGAATTTCATAAGTTACAGGGAATCCAAGGAAGAATTGGGTGAAATTGGGAAAAAGGCCCAATTTATATAGTGAAATTCATGGGAAAATTGACATGGAAGAGTCAAATTGTGTGCACAACAATCGAATAAACTTGCCCAAGGCCAAAAATTGGCCACAATAAAATTAATTGTAGAATTTCATGATGAGCATGGAGAAAATTTTGAATTTTGGGGAAAAATTGGGAATTTTTCGTGCATGACGTGGGTGCCATGTATGTGGATAGCATGGACAAGATCATTATGTAGCGGATTTTGATATTTCCACAAGTCAAGTATCGGCCCTGATGGGAGAGTAACCCATATATCTCTTGTATTAAGCTTAGGAGGGGGTTAACGCTAGTATACCTGAACATTGGACCCCCGAAAGGTGTTCAAGACTCGTTCCTTCTCGTGATGTTCTGATAGCCCAACAACTGGTGGGATATGTTTCCCACGCGGGGTTCCAACCCTATTCTTGCAAATGAGGGCGAGTGACATCATATGATGAAGATAATAGCACAAAAGCCAACTTTCCACATAAGTGATGCGTGTCATCTTTTGATTTGCATGGGCGAGAGTGGACTCGGTTGAGCGTAGAGCCCTTGATCTAGCACCCTTGATACTTAGTCATTTGATTAGGAGACCAAGGGATCTCATTCATGGATCCTAGATGAGGGAGGAGTATCGGGCATTAGAATATCATGAATGTTTCTATCAAGGTTTCTCTATGTATCGATGTCTCAATAGTTGGTACGTCAGAGTTCGAAGAAAGGGGTTCCACCTTCCCTTTCCATTAATATAAGAACCATTAAATGTGGGTTTTCGAATATGTGGGTAAAACAATCCCAAATGTTGATAAAGATTACGAGGGAATATAGTGCCCCATATATCATAGGATCAGGCCCGTAAAGGTTGACAAACCCATATCCTTAAGAAGTTCTGATAACCATTACCCAATAGGGCATGCTTCCAGGACAAGGTTATATCCTTGTAGATTGCAAGTGGATGGATCACATGCAGATGATGAAAAGGTGACATCATGATGATGTAAAATATCCATTGAGAAGTGGACAAGTGGCATCATAGGAGTGGATGAGCTACATGAAAGTGATGATGTGTCCAGAGAAATTCGTGCCACATACGATAGAATCGTACGAGGCTAGAGGAAGTGATAATGTCAGAAGCCACATATTATGACATGTGTCAAGCCACAACATGGTGACACGTTAGCTGGGATCCTGTTAGGTGCCACATGGAATTATAGGTGACAGGTCGAGAATATGCAATGTGTTCAGAGTGTCAACTTGACTATCAGATACCAGATATCACACACTCAGGGTTTGAGTGGATATGTTTGACTAGGGGTCGATATGACTGTGGGTCGATATCGACATATAAAATATCGAGGATACCAAGGATGGTTGAATGCGAAAGAAACAAGGTTCAGGGAGTAGATATCACATGGATACCATGTGGGTGCCACACCAATAGTCACATATGTTCCAAGTAGTGCCACATGGGCATGAGGTGGATTTGTCCAAAAATGGCCTGAAAATTTTAGAGGGCCATAAATTTTGACCCATAGCTTAGAATTAAGAAATAAAATAGGTGTTGGAAAGGTATTGGAGAGAGGAATATAGTTATGCACCTAGAAATTTGAATTGAGTAGCATAATTCACAAGAAATACGAAACAATATTTCTGGTGCCTTAAAGGGAAAAAGTGTGCATACTTTTTCCAGAATTTCAGAAATGGTGTTTTGTATAACAAACTGTGTTGCATGCACATTTTTTCATACTCCAATGCACAATTAGAGAAAGGTAGAATCAACAAAGAGATCATAACCATGGAATATACTTAGATAGTTTGCAGCCAAGAAGGTGAATTTGGGGGAATGTATGTCAGAAGGGTAATGCAGGGACATAATCAAACGGGCATGGATAAGGCAAGGAGGAAAGCCTAAACTTTGTAGAAACAATAAAGAGTCTACAAAGATATGTATATATATACACAACTGATAATGAGATTATTAGGAGGGATAAGGAGCAACATGATGGATTCAACATCAAGCTATTGGAAATTCTGGACAAGATAGATAAGAAGATGGATAAGGAAACAGAGTCAAGTAAGTCAAGGAGTGTTTCTTTAGATATCTCTTCATTTATACCTTAAACATGCTTGACCCAGGTTCAATTCTATTAGGGTTCCAAAAAATCCTCTAAAACTATCGGCCCTCCTGGTAAACCAAAAGGCAACGCAACGCACAGAGTGCACTATGCAGTCTCACCCAAGATAGTCTTAATGGGTGACTACAATACTCAAGTGTTTGCAGTCCAGGATTGAGTGGAGATCTGAGAAGTGTGCACTAAGAGTTATATTTAACTTATTAAATAAATATACTGTCATTCTCGATTATGCATGTAATATAATCAACTCATTATCTCATTCATTCATCATGCTAACATCTACTCATAAACAGTAAAAGAGACACAAGAATTCAATCATATAACACAGGTTTTACTGTGGTTCACCCCCTCTTGGGATATGTCACAAAGATCTGGCTCTTAAGCTATTGTATTATGGTAGTTCCAAAACTATAGCATCGCATGCTTTACAACTCATCCTCAGTCGAGTCAAGATCTATTATAAGGCGGACTAGATTGCACCAATATCCTCAACCTGTGATCTAACCGTCAAGATCTACCCTCCTAACCCCTCTACAACTTAACAACTTAGAAAAAGGTATTGAATTACAGTAGTGTTTCTCCAAAACTCCCTAAAAGGTCTCTGTGTCTCTGCTCCGTTGAATCTCTCTAAAGAATCCATAAGCATCTCTATATATACATTTCTAGCTCATAAACTATTACAACATATTACAAAAACCCTAACCCTAACATCGTTAGGACTTCCATGCATGCGTGCGTGCTTCTCTTCCTTCTAGCTATTGTTTTCCTTGTGCATGCCTTTCTTCCCAAAATAATCTTTATTTCCACTTTGAACTGCTTCCAATAGGCCCCCAACACTGACATGTGGCTCGTCCTAAGCCACCTAACCCCTGTGTGCTTTGTTGATCTCCCTAGTGATCGCTTGGAACTTCTCCATAAGATTTGTTTCTTGCGTTTGGGCCTATGTGGTCCTCTCCTTGAGTGCGTCCAATACTTGCATTACAATATCATCGTTGGCCATCCTTGCACATTATTCTTGAGTTTGTGCCATAAATTTTTTTGCTTCTTCTTCCTATGCAATGACCTCTGTTGCTCACTCCTGGAGTGGTTCCATTTGAGGATGGAACTCCTTTTTATGCGTCTGCGTAGTTATGAGTTCTGCCTACAATTTCTTCATGTCTTTCACCCCTTTGATGCACTCCATGATTGGAATTGTCTTCGGCCTCTGCTTGAGGTCCTGAATAGTTGCACCTATCCTTTCTCCTTCCTGGTCCCATTGATGGACCTGATGATCCTCTTCTAGCTTCGTCCAGAGTTGCGCTGCTTTCTCGAACAAGTCATCTTTCACGTGGAATTGTTGTTCTATCTCTTGTATCTGCATTGTTGCCTCTTGTTTCCTTTGCTCCCTCACCTCTGGTTGAGTGGTAGGTGTAAGTTTCTCTCGAAGATTCTCGATCTCCTATTGCTATTGATCAATTGTCTACACAATATGATCAATCTTCTTTGTCACTGTGAGTTTGGTTATCTGCACATTCTTTGGAATATTCTCGTAGGCTACGACCACTTTCTACTCTAGTCCCTTCATGCGTTCCCTCTCCTCTTTGGTCTAAAGCTTGGCTTGCTCGAATACCAATTCTAGCTCATCCTAATTATCCTTTACCTTTTGCAATTCGACTGTATTTGTGTGTGCATGAGACTATATCTCCTGTGTAACGCTGACTTGTAGTTTATACAAGGCCTTGGTTGGTATCCACGGTAATACCAACTGTAGTTGAGCCAAGTCCTTTAGGGGTGTCTTCCCAACAATTTCGTCCATGCATAGCATTTTGGGTGTGATGTGAAACAGTGAACTCAGTTTTTCTATTGTCTGGACTGTATCCTACTCGCTTTCTCAAGGTTCTCCTCCTATCTGTGATGATGATGTCCACATTTCTATGTTGTTGTCAGCTTCCTGCACTTCCCCGATATTCCTGAGGAGTTGTCGCATGTATGCCAACTCTTCTTCAATTATGTCCCTTTGGCATGCAACATTCTCAAAATCCTTGAATGTGCGATCCTTGACCACTTGGGCCACCATTTCTGCATCATCCTCTATTATCGTGTATTCTGAAGGCATTCTATGTGCTTTCGTCTTCTTGCACGTAGCCCCCGTCTGGGTGGTTCACTGCTTACTCTGGCTTGGCTCTTGTGGATTAGGACTTGATGTAGTCCCCTCTGATCCCTCGACATGTTTCTATTGTACTTGGGGCGTTTGTGTGTTGTTCTTCTTCCCCATCTAGAATCTTGTCTTGGATGTCCCCCCTTTCTTTTGTTGTGGCTTGTTCTAACCTGTCCTTGGTTTCTTAGGAATTGTTAGTTCCTGGAGTTGTGTTTGATCCTGCCCTACCTCCTCAACATGTGTATGTTCCTATCTGACCTCCTACCTCTCTATTTCTATGGGCATTTCTTGAGTGAGGACAATAATCCTCATTCGTCTTCCCAATCTATAATGGCCATTTGTATGTCCCCCTCCATGATGCAGTAGCGCAGTTGTAGCCATTGCTTTTCGGGGTCCTTCCACACCTGGATTCACATCAAATGTATAGTGGCTTTGAATTTGAATATGCCCTAATAGTGTGAAACAACTTCCGATGTTATCCTCCAAGTGTTGGCGATGGTGTCATGTAGGTCTTGGAGATATCCTTCAAATATAGATGCATTCATTCTTCTATTCTTGGCATCCGAAGTGGCTCCAATTGATAAGTATCGTGCTTCATGGTAGGGTTTGAGTCTAGTGGCGAAGAATGCATACTTCAGCTCCTTCCATCCCATAATCGATATCAAGATGAGTATCCATGAATAATGAAATTTTGTCCCCAGACCCTGGACATCCTTCCAGTTGTCTAGGAACAGATTCAACAAATAAGGGGCCCAGTTGACTGTGGTGCCCTCGACACATTGTGCTACAACTGTGACAATCCTGGTCGTGACTTCCTCCTTGTGTCATTTCCTGAGCAACTTGCATTCCATGATTTTCGTGGGCATTTTTGTCACGATGTCACTAATCCGTTTGATAATGATTTTGTGCAACCCCTTTTTGGTGCCGTATTTCTTCTTCATCTCCTCGGCCAATGATTTCTTCTTTGTTTTTTCCTTGAGGAATTATACGGGATCCATGCCCCCTGATGGTAACCCTGTGATGTGTGTGATGAGCTCTATGTCTATTGAGACGAGTTGTTCCAACCATAAATATATACCATGAGTGACTGCCATCCACTACTTGACGCAATTGCTTGCATACTGGCCTCTCCCAAAGTTTGGTAGGTCCAACAGGCCTAGAATCCTAGTTTTGGCCAGTCCTACTACCCATTGGACTGGTTGATGGATTGGCACCCTAAAGGGTCCTATACCCACAGTCTGTAGGTAGAATTGCTAAGAAAACTCTAGGAACTTGTCCATGTCCATTACATCATGGTCTGAGTACCTCAATTTCTCTACATAACCTAACAAATCTGTTGGTGCATGTACCCCTTCTGATATGCACGACAAAAAAATTGCAATGACAAGTTGTCTTCATAGTGACCTAGGTAATATCTTCTTGTCCTTTCGCGGTGGTGGTTGACTCGAGGTTCCAGCCTCCATTGTTTGTTCTTCGACATACTGTTTTGGTAGGCCAGTGACATCTTCCACTACTCCCTCCTGTGGATTTTTCGACATGGTTGTCTATGATTCCTCTGGCACGGTTGTTTCTTCCTGATTTGGAGTCGTCCCATTGACTCTCGGGGCTTCTATGGGGTTTTCTGGTTTCACTTGGTTGTCTACATCCTCATTCTGTCAGCCCTGCCCCTCTTATGGCCTATCAATGTCCATGCCCGCAGGTGTTGTCTACTGGGTTTCTTCCTCGATGCATGTGGGGCTTGTCATTATTGTATCTGGTGATGGGATTTCATCCACATTTATGACTTCTGGTGGCTGAGATGGTTGTTGTTTGCTTCCCTGTGATTGCATTTTTTCTCTAGTCCAAACTCGGGGTTGTTTGGTTGTCTGGCTTGGTTCTCCTTATTTGGATGGTGCCATGGTGTTAAAAAATTGTCATTCATCAAGCTCAGTAGCCTCTGCAATATCTGTAACCTCTGCAACCTTCACTCTCTGTTGTGTATGTTCTATCGCTCTGTTCCCTCTCCAATTTTCCAATAAGCTTTTCACTCTCATGTCCCTACTTTGTATTGGCGTCGTGTGAATATTTTCTAAGACGTTACCGCGATTACAGATTCAATGAACCTCCAGTTCCTTCTTACTTTCCATTGATTTCCCTTGCCGTCATCAGTTGGCGCGATTAATGTGGCATCCCATCAGTCATTTTCGACATTCAGTTCCACTAACCTTCATCACATGGCACTTCTTTTTCCATAGACGCCTTTCCCTCTTGTTTTTTCTTTGAACTGACCATTAGCCTTGTCTCCATCAGGCTCGTATTTTCGAGTGTGCACACTCCTTCTCCTTTAGATGCACTGTGCTTCTGTTGGTATCATTTTATATCGTGCTTTTTTTTCCAAAATTTGCATGGTGACTTTCAAGTTGTGGGTGGCCTACTGTCCTTGTATAGCTTCATTCGACTCTCATTGATAATCCCTCTGAGTTATGTGCCTACTAATTCCTTCAACTTTACATCTCCCCCATCTATGACAGTTTTTACTTCATATGGTCCTAACCAGTGCATTCAGACTTTTCCTAGATGATGAATGGATTTACCGTCATACATCAACACTAAGTCTCCTGCCTTGAAATTTTTCCTCTTGATATGTTTGTCATGCCAAAATTTGTCCCTTGCTTTCTGAACTTCTTGGTGGAACCCTGCTAGGATCCTATCTTCCTCCATGATCATCAATTGATATATCCTGTCTTGTATTGCACCTCGTTCTGTCATGTTCATAATTGCTTCTACCCGCAGACTGGGTACTAGAATTTCTAATGGTACCATTGCTTCTTGTCCATATACCAGTCTGAATGGTGTGTTTCCTGTCAAATTATTTCATTTGGTCCTATATGACCACAATAATGCTGGTATTTTTAGGTCCCAATCATCCCTATTCACATTATAGATCTTTGTCAGTTCATTTTCAAGGATTTTGTTAAAGGCTTCTACTGTTCCGTTTGCTTGTGGATGATATGGTGTACTCTTTTGATGATGAAATTCAAATTCCTTATTCATAGCCTTGATAGTACTGTTAATGAAGTGAGTGCCTTGGTCGCTCATAAAAATTCTTGGGCAACCAAATCTAGTGATCACATGTTCAAATAGGAAGTGTGTTGTTGTTTCTGTGCTGCAATCTTTGACTGGTGTTGATTCTACCCATCTTGTCAGGTATTTTGTTGCAATGATAATGTATCTTTCTCCTGTCCTCTTGGCATGTGGTTTAATTGGTCCCACAAAATCTATTTCCCATTTGTCGAATACCTGGAAAGTTACATGTGGTCGTAATGGCATCTCATCACTTCTATTAGGTTTACCAACTCTCTGACATACATCGCATCTCTGGTAGTACTCTTTCAAGTCTCTGTGAATGTTCGACCACCGTAGTCCTGCACATAATACCTTCTGCATGGTATATTTTCCTGTGTAATGTCCTCATGTTATTCCCTCATGGGCTTCTGCTAAAATCCTTGGTCTTTCATTCTCTATCACATATCTTCGCAAGATGCTATCTACACCCATTTTTTATAAGTGTCATGCAATCAGCTGATAATCTACAGTGCAGACTACCTATTTTTTCTTCTGCACAATGTTATATTCCTATGGTGTAGTCCCAGTACTCAAGTACTGGATGATGTTTGCAAAGTATTCATCGGTGATCTGAATTGAAAATAACTGTGCGTCTAGAAAGTTGTCCTCTAAATTTGTAGGCTCCTCTCTGTTCGTGACCCTTGATAGATCGTCAGGTCCCGCGTTCAGCTTCCCTGGCTTGACTATTACTTCAAAATAAAATTCTTGAAACAGTTGTAACCATTGACATATTCTCCCCCCCAAGTACACTGGCTTGTTTACTAGGTACTTAAGGGCTGAGTGATCCATGAACATCTTAAAATGTTTCCCCAATAAGTGATGTATGAACTTCTGAAGCATGTAGACCATAGCTAGGCCTTCCCTGTCTGTAGTGTTATAGTTCTATTATTATTCTAACAGTTTTCTTCTAGCAATTACTATCGGATAATCCACATCTCCTGCTCCTGGCTGCGCCAAAATAGTTCCAAGTGCTATGGTTGATATATATACATGTACGTGGAATGTCTTCTCCCAATATGGAAATACTAGTATCGACGCGATGACCATTTTTTCTTTCAGCATATCCAGATCATGTTGACAATCCTTATTCCACTGAAACTTTGTATCTTTCCTTAACATTTTCTCCATTAGCGCGATGATATGTGCATACCCTTTGATAATGTTTTTGTAGTATCATGTGTGTCCCAATGTTTCTCTTAGTTGGAGAACTATTTTTGGTGGTGGTAGATTAACGATTACTGCAAGTTTGGTAGGATCAACTAGTAAACCTTTCTTTCATACTATATGGCCCAATAGTATCCCAAACAGTGTTCTGAAGATGCCCTTTTTTATGTTTAATGATATCTGGCACTGCCTGCATCTTTCTAACATTAGATGCAAGACATCTACATGGTCTTTCAACAGGCTATAGATTGTCCAATCGTCCAAGTATACCTCTAGAAACTGGTGGATAAATTCCTTAAATGTAGCTATGACTACTCTGGAAAATATTGTTGGTGCATTCTTAAGTCCAAACAGCATGATTGTGTACTGGTAGGATCCCCATTCCATTAAAAAATTGGTTGTGTATCTGTCTTCTGGTGCTATATTGATCTGATGATATTCTGAAAATCCATCGGTGAATGAGTAAAATTCTTGTCCTCCTACGTTCTCCAACACTTCATCCGTGAAGGGTGTAGGGAATGGGTCATGTAGGCATGCATCGCTCAATTTCCTCAATTCGATGCATATTCTTATCCTGCCCTTTTTTTCTCTTGAACTACCATCAGGCTTATCCATTTTGATTCTTCTGCAGGTTCTATGGTGCTGGCTTCGAGCATCATATCGATCTCAACTTTGAATTTTTTCTTATATATCGGGTTTAGTCTGTATGGTCATTGTATGATCGGTCTTGTCTTAGCTTTGAGTGGTATCTTCATTTCACCTTGTTGGATCATGTTGTCATTGATGCTAATGGTTTGATTGATTGATGTCATTGATTGATGTCAAAGGATTGATTGATTGATGATTGATGTAATGTAATATGTATTATCCTTGATGAGAATGCATAGATAAAAATGGATCAATGAGTTGTCATTGATACATGATGAAGATGGATCAATGTGGTTTCATTGGTATATGATGTATTATTGGAAAAATGTATAAATGACTCATTATTATCTTATCATTATTGATAAGGTTTAGAAACGAATGAACTCCAAGTGGTCCCCTTATGGTGAAAGCCCTCACGGGAAGACACTTTGTGGATTGAGTTATTCTAGAAGAATGGTTGGAGGACCCATGCTTGTATGTGGAATAACGAGATGAAGATCAAGGAAATTGTTGTTGAAACTATCCTAGATGGATAGTGCTTGTCATGCCATTTTTTGTGGTATGTGGAATGTCACATAACTGCTCATGGTTTGAGAGTTATGGCCTTACGAAGATGAAGGACCCCCACATGAAGGCTTGAAGCACCCAACATCAAAGAATTCAAAGTGACCTAAAAGAAGAAATCATTATTTAAATGATAAAGTAAAGTGAAAAAGTCAAGGTGGATTATTTAAATAATAAAGAGAAGTGACAAAATCAAGAAATGATAAAG
>JZKD02S1999896.1:2923596-2943302 GCA_000966675.3 Picea glauca
CCAATCATGTGTTTTTACCCCACGAAATTCACCTTTCTTTGTTAAGATATTATTTATGTTTGAAGAAAAACCAGTGGAAAATTTTATTCTCCGAATGACCTCTTTTACATCATTGCTTTGTTGCTCTGTTAATAACCAGGGAAGGCTATTTCGATCTCCGTCACTATTTGATTGGATCCCAATTTGCATTGCATTATTGGCTTCCTGAATGTCACTACAAATCTTGATGACTTTTTTTTTATCCCTCCTACCGTCTATGATTTGCCAAAATCTTTATGTCACATTCTGCTCGATATGCATTGTATCAAAAAAATGAGCTATTTTTAGGTCCTGATAGTAGGAAAACCTCATGAATTGAGAGGGATAACTTTTCATTCCTTGTGGGAACCCATTGTTAATACCTTCATGACATTGATGAAGCATAAAATAAATTCAATAAAATAAAAATTCATAGCATTACATATACAATATTACATAAACAAATTGCAATATACCATCTCAACAACTTTTGTTATATTCCAACATCCATAGGTGAGGTGTCATTCTTCATGGTTTTAATCTAGTCTCTTCTTTCCCATTGAAAAGATCTTTTTCAATAGTATGATACCTATGGTTCTTAGAGAGGAAGTTCCTATACTCATCAAACACCTCCTTTCCTAAATTTTTTGAATGCCGAGATTTGATCTTAGGACCATAAACTGGGCGTGCAAATCTACCCTTTGTTTGAAGACCTGCAAAAGTTGGATTAATAATTATGTCAATTATACGAAGGGGATTATTTAAAAAAACATGCAGCATGGTATCTTCAAATAATTATATACTATAATTAAAGTGCAATGGATCGTTACATACCACAAAAATGTGTTAGTCCTGGGGCATCATGAATTGTCCATACAAGTATTCCACGGAATTGAAATTCCTTATGGATTATTGGTTTACAAACATCATACATAGTGATGTCGGCCCATAACTTTAGTAACTCGTCGATGAGAGGTTCGATATATACATTCATATCTTTAACCTGGTACTTACCTAATTGTTTGAAATTACACATAATTACTAACGTAATGTGCATATATAATTAAATAAATAAATACAAGATATTATGCAATAAGAAATACAAATGAAATATTACATTCTGAAAATTAATGATAAGATTACATACTTGGAACAATCATTGTCAACATTATGTGCTCCCTCTTTATTGACATCCAAGGAGGAATGTTATTGTTGATAACAAAAATTGGCCACACTGAGTAAATAGACCTGAGCTCCCCAAATGGATTAACACCATCAACAACCAATGGAATCCTAACATTACGAGGTTCATCTTTAAGAACTGGCCATTTTTCCTCAATTTCCTTAAATGCATAACCATCTGTAGGCATTCGAAGAACACCATATCCACTTCTATTACATGCATGGTAATCCATAAACTGTGCTATGCTTTCGCACCGGAACATTCGTTGCAAACATGGAATTATGGGAATATGATGAATAACCTTACGAGGCACCTTTTTTGTTAGTTGATCAGTTCGATATCTACTGGTCTGACATTGTGGGCATTATGTTTTCAATGCATGTTGTCCATAGTATATAATATGTTCATTGGGACATGCATCTATAGCTTGATACTCCATTTCAATTTCTTTCATAATGGCATTTAAATCTTGGTATGTGCGAGGTAAAATATTTGATGATGGTAACAGAAATTCACCTAACAATCTACGATATAAAAAATAAGTAATTAGTGTAAAGAATGTTATAATTTGTAAATATTTAATTCTTATTTCAAACATTAATTAAAACTAAAAACAAGAAAAAAAAATCAACCTTTATGTATACATGATGATGAACCATATTACATACCTTAGGATCTGTGTCATACAATTGTTTGACAAACCATTCAAAACCTTTAAGTTCCCCAACAATAATGTAGCAGAAAGAAGATTTTCTTTTGAACCTTCATAAAGTGGTTTTTTTGCCTTCTCTAGCAGAGGTACGTCAAGATCACCAATGTCCTCATCATCATCCTCGTCCGGTCGAGCGAACAAGTTTTGGATCAATTCATTTATCCCATCATCTTCAACTATATTTTTATTATTGTCATCTTCTTCCATAGGATCATTAACTTGATCTTCAATATTCGACACTCCAAATTCCATGGCACCTTGTAGTACAACATCATTTCTTCTAGTACTTGGTGCGTTCGGACACTTAAGGGGCCAGCCTAACTTTATAATTACAAACAGTCATGCAAAATTAGTGTATTGCATAACAAATATTTAAACAATATAAAATTTTATAAATACAATCAATATAAAGATATAATAATGAATATATAGTTTACCATGGGACGATATTCATTCAGTCCACCTTCAACGTGCCCATGGGTTCTACAATGTCTTACAACTATTTGTATTAAAATTCTTCTGACTTTTGTGCTCCCACATTTAGCGCAAGGGAAATAACATCTCTCGTCACCTTGTCCATAATATCTCCACATTCTTCACCACAACCAAAATATTGAGACGATTATGTTATAAAGTCCAGTGATGATGTGCTAGATCTATTCGATTCTTGAAATGCAATAGACCAAACCATACAATATATTTTACCACATAAGCTTCAAAACTTTACCATAACCAAGTAACATAATCAAACGACATAATAGAACTAGGGCAAGAGATCAAGTCACATATAAGCATGGAAAAATTAGCATGTTCAAAGATGACATAAAATCTACATAAATGTATAAGGTTATAAACTATTAAAGGACACAAAAGAAAAAAAATATTTAACTAACCTTCAAAGTCTAAAATCCTCTTGCACGCCTTGAACAATGATCACAAAACTAAGATCTGTAGATCAAATATTAGTTCAATCTCTTAATCAACGAGCAAACCTTCACATAAAAATGAATATTAGCAGAGCTATAACACATAAAATATGTCGCAACTATAACAAATTAGTCGAAATTCGGTTCGAATTAACTAATTTATAGATTCGTCATCGTCGGAATTCCGATGACTATAACCTTAAATTAAGGTTGACCATTTCGAAGTCAATGACCATTATTTTGACCTACAAACGACTATATTAAAGTGTAGGAACTGGGCGTCGTACTTTCGATGACCTTAGAACACATTGGAAATCTGACATTATCGGGTCTAATTTAAAAAAAAAAAACAGTAAAATTTCATTTTTTTTTTTTTTTTGACAAAAAAATTGATTTTATCACAATCGTCGTAATAGTTCGTTGATTTTTTAGCCTATATGTAATAGTGGTGGACCACTTTTGATGACAGTCATTCTACAATTTTCTCTATGTTTGCATGAACTGTAGTGGCTTATGATCAGTGTGGATGACTGTCTCCTTCCCAAGAATGTAATGTCTCCACTGGCGGCATGCTTGTACAATGGAGTATATTTCCTTGTCATAAGTAGGGTACTTACAGATAGTATCTGATAGTGTCTCACTATGATAGGCCACAGGGTGGCTATGATGAGTAAGAATGGCACCCACAACATAGTCTGAAACATCCATCTCAATTTCAAAGGGATGTTGTAGGTCTGATAGTGAAAGTACAGGGGCTGAGCACAAGCATTGCTTCAAATCATCGAATGCTTATTGTTGCAACCTAACCCATGCAAATTTCTCCTTGCCACCACCCCTTTTTATTTGGCTGAGAGCCCATGCAATATGGGAGAATCCAAACATGAACTTGTGGTAGAAATTGGCAAGGCCCAAGAAGCTCCGAAGCTCAGTGAGTGTTGTTGGGGCTGGCCAGTCACGGATGAATTGGATCTTGGTTGGATCCACATGTACGCCATGTTTATCAATGATGTATCCCAGGTAATGGACCTTGTCCATGCTGAAGGAGCATTTTTCCAAGTTGGAGTATATCTTGTGCTGCTACAGGGTGTGCAAAACCTGCTAAATATGATGCAAGTGTTCGGCCCAAGTCTTGCTCTAAATTAGAATGTCATCTAGATACACCACTACAAAAGTATTGTTGAATGGTCGTAGGATATCATCCATCATCCTCATGAAAGTGGATGGATCATATGCATCTATCTGACCTTCAAATATGGTAATATAAAAGTTTATTTGTACCTTGAAGGGGACGGTGTCTCCGTTCAAAGAAGATGTGTCACCTGTTGGTAGCCGCCGAAGGATTTGAGCGAAACTATCCATCATCTCGTTCTTTTGTTGCATGAGGGATTCCTCAATAAACTGTTTGAAAGGATCTCTTGTCCTATCATATTTCTTTTCTCCTTCCATGAGAGGTCACTTGGGTGTGTGAGAGCTTCTTTCCTCAAGAGAAACAAGCTCGAGAGCCAACTCTTTGTAGTCTGACCTCGTTGGGGACATGCATTAAGATGAAAAGGAGTAGACCGCTCTGATACCACTGATCCATATTTTATGAGAAGAATGAAATGAATACAGATTATTAACAGGTGCTTAACAGAAAATAACATAGATATAGTAAAACTAGTTTTCTATTCAATAATGAAATAAGATGAAACTGTAAAATGCAGCAGAAACAAGCTTGCCGGAATGGTGGTGGCTTATCTTTGAGAAGAGATGTGAAGGATGTGTGCATTCACTAGAAGAATATTACAATGGATATCTAAAGGAATTTTTACAATAAACCAGAATGTTGAAAACCCTAGACATCCAAAAAACTAACCCTAGGAGATGAAGCACCAAAAGTCATGTGGACCCTGTTTGGGTAAGTTAGTACATCAACTTCTCGGGGTCGTAACGTTTGCATACGATCTCCATTTTAGGAATGTGATAGAATGTTGGAAAGGTATCATCAAGGATATTAGTTTTGGGGGCTCAATCATGCCTTCATTTATCATTGAGGAACTTGATCCTAAAAAACCTTCATTTAGGCCCTCAAAATGGCCCCGGAAGTTAAAACTACTAAAAATAGTAAATTGCCAAAATTGTTAGAAAACTATTTTGAGCTAGTTGGAAAAGGTGGGTGGCCACCGATATCCATCTAGATCAATCCTCCCTCCTTAGGAAGCAATGGTCTCCATTGTGTTGAGGTCCCCCATCAGATGAGGAAATGTCTTCTCAATTTGGCCCCGGGTGAGCCACTTGCCTTGGTGCAGGAATTGCCCTAATTTGACGACTCGATAAAGATGGATCCTTTGTTGTTGAGTTCCATTGATCTGTGTGTCCACAATATTATCATTGGATGCCTATTGTATGCAGTCAGGGTTGAGCTCTATCAGTGTCAGCTATTCTGCTACTTCTGAGGTGTCCAATAATGGTGGGAAATAAGGGCGAAGGAGATCCACGTTGAACACTGGGTGCAGGCCAAGGAAGGGAGGAATGTTGAGGTCAAAAGAATTATCCCCCATGGCCTTGGTGATAGTGTATGGCCCATAACAGAGTGGTCGAAGCTTCCAATGGGGTCCTGTAAGGTGTTATTTCTGCAAGTGCAACCAAACTTTGTCACCCACCTAAAACTTATGTGTCACCCGATGTTGATCATGGTGTTGTTTGTACTTGTCATTGGACTTTTGTAGGGTATATTGAACCTATTTGTGAATGTGCTAGATATGCTCAATGAACCGGGTGGCTTTGTCAGCTTGAGTTGGAGCAGGAGATGAGTCAGTCGAGGTGACCGCAAGGGGAAGTGCAACATCTATGGGACACAATGGTTGGAATCCCAAGGCCACATGAAAGGGGCTATGGACGGTTGAGCTATGCAGGGATCGGTTGTAGCTATGTTGTACATAGGGAAGGCTCTCATCCCATGTGTGAGGGTTGTTTCAATTATACATGTGAAGGATATGCACAATCATTCGATTTACAACCTCGGTTTTGCCATCTGTCTAGGGGTGGAAGGTTGTGGATTTGGTCAGCTTGGTGTCCAACAGTGATGAGAGGCTTGCCCAGAATGTGTTGAGAAATCGACTATCCCGATCTGAGACAATGGTTTGTGGGATTCCAAAATGTACCCAAACTCGTTCAAAAAATATCTTGGTGGTGGCCTCTGCTGTGATGCTCTTCTTCCAGGCAACGAGAATCACCATATTAGAAAAGATATCAACAACTACAAAAACACAGTCATTTCCCTGCTTGGTGGATGGGAGGTCGAACATGTAGTCCATTGAGATGGATTCCCATGGCTTGTCAGGAGTAGGAAGAGGGGTGTACATTCCCTGTTTCTTAGTGGTCAGTTTGGAAATAGCACAGGCAGTGCATGACCTGATATACTTGCTGACCTCCTGTCGAAGTTTCATCTAGTAGAAACGTTTTTGTAGCATCGTCACTGTATTTTCGATGCCAAAGTGTCTTGCCACCCGACTGTAGTGGGTTTCCCAGATCAGCTTCTCTCGCTCACTTGATGGAACACAAATATGGCCCAAATGACACAACAACCCATCCTGAAGATGGAAATTATCGACAACTCCGTTTACACCCAACATTTGGTAGGTGTTGGGAAATTCAGAGTCTATCTCATAGAGTTGAGGCCATCCAAATGTTTCATGGACGCAAGATTTTAGCACCATGGTGAGTGTTGCGACTGGTGGTTTGCTGAGGCAATCAGCGATGCAATTGGTGTTTCCTGTTTTATACTTGATGTTGAGGTGGAATTTCTGCAAGTATGTGGACCACTTTTGATGGTGGTCATTCTGTAATTTTCCCTATGTCTGCATGAACTGCATTGGCTTATGATCAATGTCAATGACTGTCTCCTTCCCAAGAATGTAATGTCTCCACTGGCGACAGGCTTGTACAATGGAGTACATTTCCTTGTCATAAGTAGGGTACTTACAGACAATATCTGACAGTGTCTCACTATGATAGGCCATGGGGTGGCCATGCTAAGTGAGAACGACGCCCACATCATAGTCTGAAGCATCTGTCTCAATTTCAAAGGGATGTTGCAGGACTGGTAGCGAAACTACTGAGGCTAAGCACAAGTGTTGCTTCAAATCATTGAACGCTTGTTGTTGGGACCGGCCCCATGAAGATTTCACTTTACCACCACCCCTGTTTATTTGGCTGAGGGCCCATCCAATATGGGAGAATCCCAACATGAACCTGCGGTAGAAATTGGCAAGGCCCAAGAAGCTCTGAAGCTCAGTGAGTGTTGTTGGGGCTGGCCAGCCACGAATGACTTGGATCTTGGCTAGATCCACATGTTGAACATGTTGATCAATGATGTATCCTAGGTAATGGGCCCTATCCATGTCGAAGGATCATTTTTCCAAGTTGGTGTATAGTTTGTGCTACCATAGGGTGTCCAGACCCTGGTGAATATGCTGCAAGTGTTCGACCGAAGTCTTGGTGTAAATTAGAATGTCATCTAGATACACCACTACAAAAGTATTGGTGAATGGTCGCGGGATCTCGTCCATCATCCTCATGAAAGTGGTTGGATCATCTTCATCTATATGAAATTCAAATATGGGAATATCGAAGTTTATCTATACCTTGAAGGGGGTGGTTCCTCCATTCAAAGAAGATGCGTCACCTGTTGGTAGTCACCGAAGGATTTGCGCGAAACTATCCATCATATCGTTCCTCTATTGCGTGAGGGATTCCTTAATCAACAGTTTGAAAGGATCTCCTATCCTATCATCTTTCTTTTCTCCTGCCATGAGAGGTCACTTGGGTGTGTGAGAGCTTCTGTCCTCAAGAGAAACAAGCTCGAGACCCAACTCTTTGTACTCCGACCTTATTGGGGACATGCATTAAGACGACAAGGAGCAGACTGCTCTGATACCCCTGATCTGGATTTTATTAGAATAACAAAATGAATACAAATTATTAACAGGTGCTTAACAAAAAATAATAGAGATACAGTAAAAATGGTTTTCTATTGAATAATGAAATAAGCTGAAACTGTAAACTGCAGCGGAAACAAGCTTGCTAGAATGGTGGCAGCTTATCTTGGAGAAGAGATGTGACGGCTACGTGCATTCACCAGAAGAATATTACAATGAGGCTCTAAAGGAATTTTTATAATAAACCAGACCACCAAAAACCCTAGACATCCAAAAACCTAACCCTAGGAGATGAAGTGCCAAAAGTCATGTGGGCCCCGTTTGGGTAAGTTAGTACATCAACTTCCTAGGGTGGTAACTTTTGCATACGATCTCTGTTTTAGGAATGTGATAGCCCGTTGGAAAGGTATCATCAAGGAGATTCATTTTTGGGGGCTCAATCATGCCTTCAAATATCATTTAGGAACTCGATCCTTAAAAACCTTCATTTAGGCCCTCAAAATGGCCCCGAAAGTTAAAACTGCTAAAAATAGTAAATTGCCAAAATTGTCAGAAAACTATTTTGAGCCAGTTGGAAAAGGTGGGTCACCATTGATTTGGATCAGGTACTTAGTTAAAATGAGGTGCGATTTTCCTGGTCATCATTTCTTCCTGCACCCTCTATGCATATGATGTCCTCTCTCTCATCAAGTCCATAGTTCTATAGTCTTTGTCATCATGGCCCATTGACTTGCAAAAGTTGCAATATGAACTCTTTGGGACTGTATGGTATTTTTGCATCATTGAACAATGATATGGATCGTGGACTCATTTATTACATATTTTTCACCATATTCCTCCTATTGGTAATGGATTTGGCATCCCCGCTGCTATATACTGCACGAATGTTGGACATTCATTCTTATGGTGTCCTTTCGTCCTGAGTGTGGTACACCAAACGACTTCTCATTTTTCCTTACTTTTGTTCTGGTTTAGCTGGAATGTTAAGTTCTTCATGGCTAGATCCATCTTCTAGTATTGGTTTTATTTCATTTGTAGGGTTTCCTATAGAGCCTCTGCCTGTGTCTAAAACTTCTATTGTCGCAGTGGATATTTCAAGTGTGGTAATAGTGAATTGATGAACATGTGCCTGTGTTTCATATCTGTGATGAGGTATTTCAACTTTCCTTTTAGTCGCTTGAATCTCTAGTCAATATCCCATACATATTCTCCTTGTTTTTGTCTAATTTCTATCATCTTGTTCATGTACTGATCCTCTGAACTTGGCTTCTAAAACTCATTTATCAACAATTTCTTGATATCCACAATCGTCCTGTTTGTCCCTGGTGGGTTGTTTGTGGCTAAATCATATACCAATCCAGTGTGTGATCCCTTAGTGTAATTGTTAGTTTTTCAAATTTATTTTCCTCATCTGTGATCTATTTTTCTTCCCATATCTTCTCACAGATAAACAGGCACTTCTCCAGGTCCTCCGATGCTTCTCCTTTGAATTCTGGTAACCTGATGGTGGGATCGTGTCCTGCCATCCTGAATGTTGAACTACTACCTCCACGCGGTGTAGATAATTAACTAATGCTTCCTGAGTTGTCTTCTCTAGTTGTTGTTCCCTATGTTTATGTACTTCTTTTTGTCTTTCTTCTCCCGAAACTCGGTTATCTAAATGGCGGTGTTCTTTTGGGTGTGTTAGTCGCACATGGGTTTATGGGTTCCTCACTAACATTAATATGGATAGTATTTATGTATTCTCTTCCCTTTATTGGACCTCTCATCTTCCTCTCATATGTTGCACACATGATTTCCTCAATCTACTCCACAACTAAGATATCCTTTAGCTCTTCTTCATCACTTGCCAAGCCTTCCCTCGCGACTTTGACCCTCTTCTTAGTGTTCACCTTGTATTGGTAGTGTACTTCCTTGCGCATCTTTCCAACAGTCTCCATGATCCGCTTGATCTGGTCATTTTCCATCATGATTAGGTCCAAGGCTTCCTCATTCTTTCCTTTATCCACTTCTCCTTCCATTTCTCCTTTTCTTGTCAGTGCTTCCCCCCTTCCCCCATGCACGCAACGAAATTTAGATGTATGATTCCATTTTCATTACACCTTTCTTATAGAGTAGTATCTTAATAGAAGTATACAATGATATAATATACCTTCCTCGAGGCCCTCATAGAAACTGTTGCTTTGCTGTGTTGTATGACTTCACGGTATCTACTGCAAATTCTGTTATAAAGCTTGCTACAATACTGTCAAGCCAAAACTATACTACGCGGGTAAATTTTTTATTCACCTGGTATAACCACTCAATTTGAACTAAGGTCCACTCTAACTTTCGGATCCGGTTTGCTATGTGGTTATCCTTCAACCTCAATATCCACTCCTGCAATAAATGTGGAAAATCACAGAAAAATACTTCATGCAGATCAGTAGATACATACTTCTCAAGGTATTTTCATAGTGTTACTCTAGGGTTTATGTTATCTTTCTACACAAAATCCATCTCCTTTGTATTCAACCTGATTTCGATCTCTTCTTTTGTGGGATTCCACAGTCTCAACATCCCCTTCTAGCAGTGCCTTATCACTGTTTTGTCATTCGATTTGGTATTCCTTTTGACTTGCCTTCCACAAATCTTACCCTCTTTTAATAGATCCCATCTAATCAATCCTATATTGTTCCAACTAGCAATGAAACCATTTTTTGGTTTAGATATCTCTACATTTATACCTTTAACATGCATGACCCAGGTTCAAGTCTATTGGGGTTCCAAAAAATCCTCTAAAACTATCAGCCCAACACACAAAGTGCACTGCGAAGTCTCACCAGAGATAGTATTAATGGGTGACTGCAATACTCAAGTGTTTGCAATCCAGGATTGAGTGGAGATATTAGAAGTGTGCGCCCCTCCCAGGCTATGTCCATAAAGATCTGGCTCCTAAGCTCTTCTATTATGGTAGTTCCAAAACTACAACGTTGTGGGCTTTACAACTCATCCTCAGTCGGGTTGAGATATATTATGACGTAGACTAGATCACACCAAGATCCTCAGCCTATGATCTAACCCTCAAGATCTACCCTCCTGACCCCTCTACAGCTAAACAACTTACAAAAGGGTGTCGAATTATAGTATTGTTTCTCCAAAACTCCCTAAAAAGTCTCTATGTCTCCACTCCATCGAATCTCTCTAAAGCATCCCTAAGCATCTATATATATGTTTTTGTCTGATCATGCATTACAATGTATTACAAATACCCTAACCCTAATGTTGTTGGGTCTTCCATGCATGCACGCGTGTTGATCTTCCTTCCAGTTGTCACTTTCCTCGTGCATGCCTTTCTTCCCAAAATATCCTTTCTTTCTGCTTTGGCCTGCTTCCAACAAGGAGTCATAGATCTCATACCAGAAAGGAAGAATCCAAGAGTGTTGGTAGACATTATCATCACTCCCCATTACACTCAACTAGAAGAGTAAGAAGTATCCCAAGTTCATCTCATGTCAAGAAGCATAGGAGAAGGTTTGGAGAGGATGAATTGCAGGGAGAGTTCAATAATATTGAACCTCGTATGTTTGATGGTGAGCATGAGAAGGAT
This sequence comes from Picea glauca, assembly GCA_000966675.3. Taxonomy (NCBI): domain Eukaryota; kingdom Viridiplantae; phylum Streptophyta; class Pinopsida; order Pinales; family Pinaceae; genus Picea; species Picea glauca. The sequence continues at coordinate 2,934,944 of JZKD02S1999896.1, forward strand.
GAGGATGCAGAGACCTAGTTGTTGGGCATGATAAAGTACTTTCAGTTGCACAATTATTCCTCACAAACGGAAGGAAGAATTATAGTCTATCAGTTGAAGGGATAAGCATCGATATGGTGGGACTATCTTGTGGAATTACAACACATTGATGAGAAAAGAGCCACTTGGAGGTAGTTCAAGAAGTATTTTTAGAAGAAATACTTGTCCAAGAATTATTATGATAGGAATATGAAGGAGTTCTTTGAAATCAAGATTTGGAATATGACCATGGATGAGTATGAAAGGAAATGTTTGAAGTGTTCAGTGTAGCTGGCATGTTTGAAGGGTGTATTTTATCTATTAGACTTTTTCACCCTTCGATCTTGGCATGAAATTTTATATTGTTTTTTCCCATCATTTAAATCAAAACTAAATCACTTAACAAAATTCAGTCAATACCTGTTGTATTAAATTACTCCCTTCCAATTATGAGTTTCATTCGATTCGAAATTGGTTAAGTTTATGGTGTCATTCTTTCTTCTGTCTATGGAGATGGGGATATCACTGTGTTGTGAGAAGAATCATACAAACAAAGAGGCATGGAAGGCTAGACCCAAGAAGAAGATGCCTACCTCATCACCCACATTCAAGCCCATTGCAAAGGTCGTTGGCACTGCAAAGGTCATCGATTTTCCCTTCCTAGAGCCACAAGTTTCTTGCCTCACCTTTACTTTTTCAATGAACTACTAGCTTCTATTAAATGAAAAGAAGAGAATATACTATATAACTTTGTATTATTTCTAGACTACAGGGTTGTTGCAATGTTGTAAAAACTACAGGCTCTGAATCACAGGAACCGATGCTTATTATTATTATCATGAAGACATCTAAAAAGACAGGTGGGAAGGTATTTAACATGTGGATTTTGGAAAACCAAACTTAGTGACAAAATAGGTGTGAAATAAGATGTTTTTTTAAATTGACATAGCCATGTAGATTCAGTCAAACAAATATAATTTTCATCCTCATACAATAACAATTTTCAAAAATTCTAACAATAAAAGTGAGAATGACAATGTTCTTTGCAATTGAAATTTAATACTAAATTTTTATAAGCCTTACCTCTCTCCTTTGTTGTATGCAGGTTCTCGGTAATATTCTTCAATCCTTGATATTTTCTTCCCTCTTAACCTTCACTTTTCAACCTGTCGCATGTGATATTGTCCAAAAAGTCCTCATGACTTGTGAGAGAGGAGGTGTTTCACAGCCTATGTTATAGAATTTAAAACTTGTGTTATCCATGTAGCCTTTTTTATAGAATTTATAACTTGTGCTATGCATGTAAACTCTACTATAGAATTTATAACATGTGCTATGCATGTTGGCTCTGTCATAGAATTTATAACTTGTACTATGCATGCTTGTTAGGGACCTAACCTCCCTAACCCCTCACGTAGGCATAATAATATATTTCCATGTAATCAAGGCCAATATTAATAAGACCTAGAAATAAGGAAGAATAAGTCAAATGTAAGAAGACCTAATAGAAGCTTCCACATCTGGAAGAATCTTCCTCTAGATTGTTCTTTTGGATAGATAAATTTAGTATAAATAGGAGTAGAGGGTATGAGAAGTTTTGTATTCATAATTGTTGTAATAGAGCGTTGCTCTGCTGGAGGTTTCCCCCTTGAAGAGACAAGTGAACATTTTTTCCTATCAATAAATGTATTATTTGGTGTTGTGGTTTCATCTAATGTTTTGTTCCATTGTTATTCTTTGCAATATTTCTATTTCATGCTATTATAATAGATCTGGTACCCTACAAGTGGTATCATAACACTTTCCTTGGTAGAAAATTATGGATTAATTTTTTTAAGGGTAGAGACTTATTTCGACGCCTTAAAGATACAAATATTTTTCGTTCAACGCACAACTCCATGGTCAGGGAAACATACACACATGAACTACAAGTGGTACTCAAGCACACATTATTGGCCACCCTTGTAACCCCTATTGGTACCCCTTCGAGTGGTAGCGCATAAGACAATGCCTGTATACGGATCGACCTAGATATCTTGAATCCCTTCGTAGATAAACCAATCAACCACCTTACTGTTATCATTCCACTAAGAACAACACTCATGAAGATACTCTCTAGTACCTAGGTAGTCATGTAGTATGGCTAAGGGCATGGTCTAGCCTCCTTAGTTGTTGCATTGAGATATTGGGTCAAGTACCACTGTTGGACCCCGCACATATCTCAGAGAGCTATAACACAGGGAAAACCCTTGTCTGTAGAAACCATGAATACCCTAACCTTTGGGACATAAACATAAACAAAACATACAAGATCTATTGTCGTGCAACTGTACCTTTTGCATTCTAGTTGTGAAATTCCTACACATTTTTTCATGCTAAACATTTGGTCATTTTGTCACTATAGTGTTATTTAGATCAGAGTATAACTCCGTAGGAGTATAAAGAAAGAAAATTTGGATCCCGCGGGAACAATTATTTGAGACATATCCCATTAGATTCCTCTCTTCACCCTGATTGCAATCATACCTACCATTTTTCAACAATTGTTTTTTTCATGGACCTGACCCCTTCCCGGCACCCCTATTGGGAATCTATCCCATTGACCTCCTCTATTTACACTGATCATAGTGTTACCAATCACCAATAACTCATTTCTGTGCGGTCCCATTTTTCCCCTGGTACCATCCCCATGGCCCACACTCGCAACCAATATTGGGAACAACGTCTCATCGCCTTGGTCAAATATCATGACCAAACCCAAAGTGATATCTCTTCCATCATGTCCAGTATTAGTAACATAAACTCCTAGTTTACTCCACTCCAATCACTTCTCACAACCATCACTCAATTGAATGCCACTTGTCAGCAATGTCAGGATGTAGCGAACAATTTGACTGCCTTGTTTAAGCACACCCCAGATCCTTTCTCTTCTTCCAGACCTTATAACCATGATGGTATTGAATCCTCCCACTACACCTCTTTTCCTCCCCATAACTTTCAGCAGGACCTACGTCCCCCTCACGTGGAGGTAAAAAAATATTATGGCTCAGATCCCACAAGCTGGTTCACTCAAATGGAACATTATTTCTCTTTGTATGACATTACTATTGAGTTTGCCAAATGAAGGTATGGTGTTCTCTGTCTAGATTTGGAACGTTGGCAATGGTGGAAACGAAGAAAAAATGTTGCCAAGGGTATGTTGCTTGGACACAATTTTTTGTTGAACTTTATGAACACTTTGACAATGACACTCACCATTTAGTCCATTTGACAAAGTTGAATCAGTCTGACATAATGGAAGAATTTATAGTTGCTTTTTAGCAATTGGCTTTCCGCATAGAGGGCATGTCTGACGCTTTTTTTCGAGAATGATTTATTAGTGGCCTCAAGGACGAGATACATGCCCATGTCCTCATGACTCGACCTTAGAGTTGGGTGAAAGCTATTGAAAGAGATAAGGAAGCACAACAGGTTGTCTCTTCTCAAACCAAAAAACCCTCTTTTATTCCTCTCCCTAAACCAGTCACATCCAATCCTCCTTCCACTCCCCTAAAGATCCATAAATTGACTAGGGAAGAAATGGTTGAAAACCAACTTAAGGGCCTTTGTTATAATTTTAATGAAAAATATTTTCATGGGCACAAGTGTAAGGAACAAATTATTTTTATGGCCATCTCCGAGGATGTTATTGAAGAAGATGTTGAGGCTCTCCCTATGGCCGAGTCACCTGAACCCACTGACATGAATCTACCTTTTGATCCTCTCGAAGTTGAACTAGTCATTTCCCTGAATTCTCTCACTGGATTCTTTGCTCCCTAAGCCCTCAATATAATTGGTTACATTAAGCATCAGAAGGTCATCATCCTTTTTTACAGTGGAAGCACCCATAATTTTATTCATCGATGCATTTCCCAAGAAACTAATTGCTATATATGTCCAGTCAATAATTTTCAAATCATGATTTCCAATGGCGGATCCATGAAATGTGGGGGGCATTGTGAAAATGTGTGTTTCCAAATTGGTCAGTACCATATGAAATCTCATATGTTTTCTATCGACATGGTTTGTTGTGACATTGTGTTCAGTGTCGAATAGCTTAGGACTATCGGTCCCATTCTCATGGATTTTAAGGAATTAACCATGAAATTTAACCAGGAGGGCCACCAATATAAGTTCCAAAGAATCACAATATGTTCCCCTGAGATCATTAGTTCCCATTGCATTAAAAATCTCCTCAATAAAGATCATTTGAACATTATTTCACAACTCCATTCCATTCACACCACCGAGACACCCTCTGTGTCACTGAACCTCCAATCATCAAGTTGTTTTTTCCACTCTCGAGGGACTCCCTCCTTCCCATGGTGTTCATGATCATTCCATCCCCCTTGTCCTCGACAACCTTCCTCCCATTGTTCGTCCCTATCTTCATCCCTTTGCCTAGAAAAATGAAATTGAGAAAATTGTTCAAGAATTGCTCACCGCAGGCATTATCCATCCTAGTTCAGGCCCCTATTCTTATCCTTTGGTCATGGTACTAGGGGATTGTACTCAATTATTCTCCCAAATTTCGTGCCTTCAAAAAACTCACCATCAAAGAAAAATTTTCCATTCCTTTCATTTATGATCTCTTGGATGAATTGAGTGGTGCCCAATTCTTTACTAAACTTGATATTCGTTCTAGCTACCACCAGATAGGTATGAAAGAGACATACATTCCCAAGACTGCATTTCGAACTCATGAGGGCCACTATGAGTTTTTGGTCATGCCCTTTGGCTTGTTTAATGATTCCTCCACTTTGAAAAGCCTCATGAATCATGTCTTCCATCATTTTCTCCGTCATTTTGTCTTAGTTTTCTTTGATGATATTCTCATCTATATTAAAACTTGGACAACCGATATTTCTCATGTGGATTGAGTTCTACATCTACTCTCTCAGCACCAACTCTTCATAAAATAATCTAAATGTGCTTCTGGAGCCTCGAAAGTCGAGTACTTGGGTCATATTGTTGGAAAGGAAGGTCTCAGGGTGGATCCTAAGAAGATTGAATTTATGCATGATTGGCCTCACCACAAGATTCTCAATATCTTGCATGGTTTTTTGGGGTTAAGAGGCTATTCTCTCAAGTTTGTTAAGAATTATGGAAAGATTATGGCACCTCTCACTGCTCTCCTTAAAGATCATTATTTCACTTGGACTCCTGTAAGTAATTATGCTTTCAAGCCTTGAAGACAACTATGTGCACATTTCACAAAGACTTTTATACTAGAATGTGATGCTTTTGGGAGAGGAATTGGAGTAGTCCTTATGGAAGATGGCCGACCTTTGGCCTTTACCAGCAAAAAATTGTCAGAGTGACATTTGGGCCAATCAATCTATGAAAATAAAATTTTGGCTATTCTACATGCAGTAGATATCTGACACCCTTATCTACTGGGGAAACGCTTCCAAATTAAGACAGATCATCAAATCCTCAAGTATTTTTTGGAGCAACAACCTTCCTCCCTAGAGCAACAAAATTGGGTGACTAAGCTCTTTGGATATGATTATGAGATCATTTACAAGAAATGCAAAGAAAATGTGGTTGCTGGCGCTCTTTCAAGAATATATGAAGATGAATGGTCCCTTTTTTCTCTCTCTTTCATTGTACCATATTGGCTCCAAGTTGCTCGCTAGGAATGGCTACAAGATCCCAAAATTTTGCATCTGATCCAACAATTGCAAGCCACTTCTCCAGTTTCCCCCAACTACTCTTGGCACAATGATGAGCTTCACTACAAAGGCTGTTTGTATTTAGGTAAACAATCATAACTTAAATCCATGGTACTTTCTGAGCTTCATGCTACACCCACAACTAGGCACTCAAGGTTTACCAAAACCTATGACCGAGTCAAACATTCTTTTTTTTTGGATGGTATGAAACATGATGTTCACAATGTTTTGATATAATGTGATGTTTTTCAATGCAACAAGGGAGAAACAATCAAAGCTATTGGCACACTACAACTGATTCTGATTCCACTCACTATTTGGAGTGACATCTCTATGGATTTTATTGTGGGCTTACCTAAATTGGGCAATAAGTCAGTTGTCATGGTGGTCGTTGATCGTCTTTCCAGGTATGCTCATTTCTGTGCTCTTCAACAACCATTTACTACCTCCACTGTGGCTCAAATTTTCATGGATAATGTCTTCAAGCTTCATTGCATGCCTCATTCCATTGTTTCTGATCAAGATCCCACTTTCACTAGCAAGTTTTGGTAAGAACTTTTCAGGCTACAAGGCACCCAATTGTATCTCAGCACAACCTATCATCCCCAGACTGATGGTGAAACTAAAGTTGTCAAAAAGTTGTTGAAGACATATTTGAGGTGTTTTTCATCTAAAAGGAAAAACCAGTGGGATCTATGGCTACCACTAGTTGAATGGTGGTACAACACTTCTTACCATACCACTACTCACATGACTCCTTTTGAAGCAATATATAGAGAAAATCCACCTTCAATTCTCTCATACATGCTAGGTGTTTAGAAGTTACAGGTGGTTGACCAAACATTCAAAGTTCGAGAGGCTATTCTTCGTATTGTTAAAAAGAATTTGGTCATGACTCAGAATCGCATGAAGCAACAAGAAGATCAAGGTCACTCCAAAAGTTAATTTGTTGAAGGAGACCAAGTGTTTCTTAGACTACAACCTTATAAGAAAACTTCACTCAAGGCCGACCATTTTCAGAAGATGGCTCCCAAACTTTATGGTCCTTATACAATTCTCAAGTGCATGGGACATGTGGCCTATTAGTTAGCTTTGCCCAGTCATTCTATGCTCCATTCTATTTTTCATGTCTCCTTCTTAAAGAAGGGGATTGGAACTAAGTGTCAAACTTAAACCATCCTTCCTAAATTGGATGAAGAAGACTCCATCTGGTTTTAGTAACAAGTATTTTTGGACTAGATTGAGCATCATCTTCATCAGTGCACCATCAAGGAAGTGTTAGTTTAGTGGAAAGATACAACTTGAGCACATGCCACCTGGGAGCTAGCTACCCTTTTGCAACAATTTCCTCATCTCAAGCCTCGAGGACAAGGATGTTTTTAAGGGGGAGGGAATGTTAGGGACCTAACCTCTCTAACCCCTCACATAGTTAGAATAATATATCTCTAGCTAATAAATTTGCAATATTAATAAGACCTAGAAATAAGAAAGAATTGGTCAAATGTAAGAAGACCTAATAGAAGCTTCCGCTTCTAGAAGGATCTTCCTCTAGATTGTTCTTTTGGATAGATACATTTAGTATAAATAGGAGTATAGGGTTTGAGAAGTTTTGTCTTTAGAATTATTGTAATAGAGCATTTCTTTGCTGGAGGTTGCCCCCTCGAAGAGGTAAGTGAACATTGTTTCCTATCAATAAAGGTATTATTTGGTGTTGTGGTTTCATCTATTGTGTTTGTCCGTTGTTATTCTCTACAATATTTATATTTCATGCTATTATAATAGATCAGGTACCCTACAATTCTTTACAAAAAAATAAACATTCGAATTTTGAAAATTGTTACTTATGTCGAAGTTGGAACTGGCAATAGGGATTGCAAATTTGCATGATGCTATTCACAAGGGATTTTTTCCAGTAGGTGACATGTCCAAAGAGTCAAGACTTGTCACCCAACCTATTACTTATCTTTGATACAACCTGTTATTTAAATATATTATATATAAATATATGGATACTGACAATTTTTGACCTTCCCATTAAACTGACAGTTTAAAAATTAAGTGGACATCGTTAATGACTGTAAATTTAAAAATTTCCCGTGAAATTTAACCAGTGCCTATGGAGAAGGTTGAATTGGCTCGCCATCCATTTGAGCATCTGATGGACTTGGTAATGCATTTTGTGCACCCATGCCATATATATGGTTCATAGTGTTATGTGATAGCCTATTAGGCATCCATGCACCGTACCATGTACTTGAATTTCATAATAAGCGACAAACCTAAATTTGAATCTACACCTTGTTCAAGATACTTAAATTTGAATCTTCCCCCTACTCAAGATGTGAAATAAATTTATCCCTGCCTTTGGAACTCCATATATTGGAAGAGGAAGTAGGACAAGTTGACACCACCACAAAAATGCACAGGGCGCCACTACCTAACCGCTCTGAGGGTGACATCACACTTTACCATTTTGGCTAATTCTTTTTTTTAAATGACTGTATGATTGTTGTTCTTGTTTTCAAGTCTTGATTGTTTAATGATGCAAATGGTTAACTATGTTTTGATAAAATGTAAATCCCTCTCTAAAGGATCAAACTATGGGAAGGATCAAAATCATTTTCAAT
>JZKD02S1999896.1:2987315-2999317 GCA_000966675.3 Picea glauca
AAGGGATTGGAAAAGAAAATATAACGTATAAGAGTGTGTGAGTGCTCTTAGGAACATGTGCACATTCCTATAGTGTGTGCATGCTATTAGGAATATGTGTGCATTCCTAGAGTATGTGGGCATCATTAAGAATGTGTGCATGTTATTTTGAATTCAATTTTTTTTGGGTGGGATTGAAAATGCATATGCTGACTTGGCGGTCTCAGATTTAGGTTTGGGATGACAAACCTAGTGGTTCATTCTACAAATTGATAAAAACCTCCATTTTTGAGATTACCTCTCTATATCTATATGTTTGATGTTATTTTTATATAGAATAAACAATTCAGTTGTTGATGCAACTATAGACATAGATAGAGTCGGTTATGCAGATTCAAATATATATATGTTTTTAAAAATTAATATTGTTTACTATTTTTAATCTATTTTTGTCTTAGCATATGTAAAAATCCTAGAATACATACCTCTCTTCTTTCTTCTATAACTTCTTGTTGTTTTAACCATTTCTCAAATGATTTATATGTGGCACTAGAGGAGACTGAAATATGAAATCTGAAAAAAAAAATGTTTTGATCATGCTAAAACCCTCTTAGCCTGCAAAAACAAAAGATGTTGGAATTTCATAGGTATCTTGACTTTGATAATTAAAAAACATAGAAAATTAATATTGTAAATTTCCAAAAAATACAAGGCATAAGAAAAAAAGTTTCTCTATAAGTATACAAGTTTTTGGAATTAAATTCCATCGTTAAGGTACTCAACACCTGCAAGACCAAAAAGATAAACCCTATATTTTTTTGGAAAAATAAGATACCATTGTTATAAAAAATCAAATTTGACATAATTATTCACAATTTCTATGATTAAAAGTTGTATATTTAGAAAGACAATTCAATTTACTATGTTTCATCTTATTACACCATATTCATATTCATTGTAAAAGTACCTTAAATAATCCCTTCAAGTTAACAAATTGTTGGTTTTCCAGGTTTTCATTGTCATTAACGTGTCATGAAAGACCATCATTAGCTTGCACATAGCCAATACATAGATGAACCTAAAATCAAATAAAGGCATGCCTATTTTGGGCTTTGTGCACCTATTTTTTACATGAAACACATGGATTAGAGCTCCTATGGCATGCCCAGTGTGGGATTCCTGCATCTATTTTTTGCATGGAACCCATGGATTAGAGCTCCGTAAGAATCCCACATTGGGTATTCCTTTATTCGATTTTAGGTTCATCTATGTTCATCTATGTTTTATAGTGAGAAGGCAACAACTATTTGATACAAATTTTAACCATAACAAACATTAAGAATGAGAGGATTCATGTTGGTGCATCAAACATTACTAAAAGTTACTCAAGCCTCAACCATCAATAAAAGGCACTCAGGGTTCAAAAGGGTTGGACCAGAGTTGAAATAGAGATAGAATTTATTAGCTTCACCACTAGGGATAGTGAAGGAGGTTCTCGTTCAAATATGGATATTATTAAACATACTATTATAACTAAATTTAATGAGAAACCTTGGAGATATAGTGAGATTAGAATAAGAAAATTTGAGTTACTGCAAAGAAATCATTAACCCTAGGATAGAAGTTGAAACAATTTTTTTTGTTACTAGTTTAAAGAAGAAAAAAAATAGTGTAAAGATAAACCTAAAACACCTTAACAAATAATTTGTAAATGTGAGATCAATAATGGATAGGTAATAAGAACTCTTAAAAAAGATGATTTACTTCAAAGAAATCATTAACCCTACCATAGAAGTTGAAACAAATTTTTTTGTTACTAATTTAAAGAAGAAAACAAATATTATCAAGATAGACCTAAAACACCTTAACAAAGAATTTGTAAATGTGACATCATAATGGAGAGGTAATAAATACTCTTAAAATACCACTTACATAAGAATTAGGTATATTCTATCAAAACATTTCTAATGCAAATGGACTTTTCTAATACAAATGGACATCCAAGGAATTACTGATCATATCTCTAAGTTGTTTGCTAAAAAGAACATTAAAACTCTTTTTAAACCCTACAAAACCCTTAAACAATTGTTCATCGGCTAAGGGCAAATCTTATCCCATGCTTGACCAAGGCCTTTACCAGATTCCCTGCTCCTATGGCAAATCATACATAGGCCAAATAGGAAGATCTTTCAAAGATTTCCTTAAGGAGCATATCACCGACACTCACCATAGTTTCATCTCTAAGTCAGCTATCATTGAGCACTCTCAAAACTCAAGGCACCTCATCTGCTTTGACAAAACCAAGATCCTTGCATCTTCCCCCTTCTACCCATCACATATCATTTGATAAATTCTTGAAATTGAAAAACATCCAAACAATTTCAATCGTGAAGATGGCTACAAACTTAGTCAATCTTGGAAACCAACTATTCATCACATATTTTGGTAGTGGTTTCCTACTTTACCTTTGTTCTTTTTATCTCCTCTCAATAAACCTGCCCCCCTCAATATTTCTTAGCTTCAAATTGTGTCTCATGTTATCTTCTCTTTTATCTTTAATGCTCTTAGTAATTACTTTTCAATTATCCTTCTAACCATCCCTGAATCTTTTTCACATTTTCTTCGGTTTATTTGACTAGAATTCTTTTGACAAAAAAACATTTCCTCTTAATTCTATTTATTTCCCATAGTCATACCATATCCATTGAATTGTCAAATTAATTTAAAATTTAATTTAATTATTATTTTTAACATTTTTATATCTTATCATTTCCCAGTAGCCAATTCCTTAATGCTCACATTAATTATTTATCAGTTAATTTTCATATTAATCTTCTCGTTTCCAAATATCTTCTTAATTCTCATCCAATTATTAATTAATTATCTTCTTAATCTTCTTATTTCTAATTATCTCGTTAATCCTCACCTAATTATTCTCTTAATTAATCTAATTTCCTGATCTTATTATTATACTATTTCTTAACAGTCCTTTATAACGATCATTAAAATACATTAATTATTTCTAATTACCTCCTTAATCCTCACCTAATTATTTATTAACTCTCTTACTTAACCTAATTAATTATTAATTCTCTTATTTAACCTAATCTCTCAGTCTTATCCATTGGATGTAGCTTGGATGGTTGGGAGGAATGATTGTTACCCTCTCTACCCAAGTTCAATTCCTTAATAGTGACATGTTGTGCCCTTAAATGAGTTTATAAGATGTTCTTGTTGTTGATCCTCCAATATTCCTAAAATACTCAAATCAATCATAAAAATATATGTAATAAATTTTATAAACATAATTAAAAGGTTATATGATTTTTATAACCATATTCATAAAATAAATAATATTTTAAAATCTCTATTGTATATAAAAATAATTAAATCACAACATAGTTAACCATTCACATCATTAAACAATGAAGACTTGAAAACAAGAACAACAATCATACAGTCATTTAAAAAAATGAATTTGCCAAAATGGTAAAGTGTGATGTCACCCTCACAACGGTTAGCCAGTGGCGTCCTCTGCATTTCCATGGTGGTGTAAACTTGTCCTACTTCCTCCTCCAATATATGGAGTGGATGAATTTAAATCACATCTTGAGCAGGGGGTAGATTCAAATTTAAGTATTTTGATCACGACGAAGATTCAAATTTAGGTTTTGTCAGAGATTAATCATTTCACCACCTGGATAGAGGTGGATTTGGTGGACATATTGACCCTTCAAGACTTGAAGATTTAATTACTCTAAATGGTGGCCACCTTAACCTTTGAAGGCAATGAAATTCTATCACCGCCTTCATTAAATTTTAACGTTTCTAAAATCGTAGGGGCAATTGGTGTTAGTATAAATAAATGCACAATGGATTGTAATTTGGTTGTGATATGAAGAATCACAATTTTGAATAGAAGTAATTTTTGAATTCTCTCGATGGATTCTGCGTTTATGATTTCCTGTTATTGAGTTTGTAAACTCATTTGATTCCTTGATAGAATTAGTTATATTGCTTTCAATTTGATTTAACGCAGTAATTATTTTGATTTTACTGATTGCGAACCCGATTTTATATTTATTCGGAGTTTACCCTTTAAATTCCCACGTAGTTCTTTTTGTTCTACCAAAAACTCTGAACCCAAAAGTAGTGGGCCAAAGTGGTGGGCCCCAAAGTCTGTACGTATTTCGCAATTCAACACTTCTTGTTTTGTTTTACTTTTGCATCAGGTGTTGGCAAACCGTGAAACCTGAACTCCGATCTACCTGGGCCCATGGCTTGATTTCGCAAATCGGCAATTCTCTTTGCATTTTGTTTTTGTATCGAGCATTTGTAAATGTCGATACCAGAAACTCGAAAGAGCTAGGCCCACAGTCTTCTTGCGATTTCATGATTCGGAAAATTCTTTGGGTATTTTGTTTTGGCGTCGAGTGCCTATAAACTCCGAACCTCGAGTGTTGATGTGACTCTATTTTTCACATTTGGTATCAGAGCCTACTTATTTCATCCTGCAAGCGCTTAATTGATTGCAAATTGTTTCTGTTGGTGCAAAATTTTACTAAGCCTTAGTTTATTTGATTTCCTTCAATTTTTATAAATGGCTACGTCTGGTAGCAGTGCTTCTCAAATTCAATTTCTTATCCTGAGCGAGAAGTCATATGATTCCTGGTATATTCGGATGAGGACGATTTTGCGTTCTCAGGATTTGTGGACTTATGTTATTGATGGTTATGCCGAGCCAACTGATGCTGTAGCAAAATTGACTCTGTCTAATATTGACCGTGTTTGCTGAAAGAAAACAGGAAGAAGGATAACAAAGCTCTTGGATTAATCCAACAAGGATTAAATGAAGCCATTTTTATGAATATTGCTAGTGCTGCATCTTCGAAGATGGTTTGGGACATTCTCGAAACCAGTTATCAAGGTGTGTTCAAGGTGAAGACAGTCAAACTGCGGAACTTAAGAAGGGACTTCAAAAATATGAAGATGAAGGATAATGAAAGTGTTGATACTTTCATGAATCAGGTGATGAGTATTGTAAACTAGCTCAGGCAGTATGGAGATGATATTGAGAATAAAAGAGTTATAGATAAAGTGCTGAGAAGTTTGCCCAAGAAGTTTGAACCTGTTGTTGTACCCATAAAGGAATTTAAGGATTTAAGTCAAATGCAAATTGATGAGTTAATTGGTTCTCTTGTTGCTCATGAATCTAGGATATCTAGATATGAAGAAGGATCATTTGAGCGTACCTTCAAATTGCAACTTCATATTACCAGAGGCAAAGGTAGAGGAAGGTTTTATACTCGTGGAAGAGGAGGTCGATTTTCTGGTCGAAGGGACAACAGAACTGAATCAGAGTCTGAGGAGAAATCCTAGCAGAATCCTCCTAATTTAAGAGGGAGTGGCAGCAAGCCCTGGCAGAAAGAAAAATAGAGGTATGATAAATCCAAAGTACAATGTTATTATTGTAAAAAGTTTGGGTGTTTTTCTAACAAATGTTGGAAGAAGCAGGCAGATGCTGGAAAGAAGTCTGCACATATTACAAACGAGTCAGTGGATGATCAAAATACTGTGTTCTTGACTTGTAATTTCACTCAGGAAAGTGCTAATGATATCTGTGTTTTGGATAGTGGTTGCAGTAACCACATGACTGGTAATAAATATTTATTTTCTTCTATTGATACTAGTATTCAATCTGAAGTGAAGCTGGGAAATCACTGTAAGGTTATAGTCAATGGTAAAGGTATAGTACCAGTTTACACTAAGAGCAATCAAAGAAGAAATATTGATGATGTTTACTTTGTTCCTGGTTTAAAATGCAATCTTATCAGTGTTGGCAGTTGTTGGAGAAAAAGTACAGAGTATTCTTCAACAACAAGGTATGTACAATCTATGATAAGTTACCCAACAAACAGTTGATTGCAAGAGTAGAAATGACGAAGAATAGAATGTTTCCACTTGTTATGAGAAATGATTTGAGTGGTTCTTTGAATGCTTATAAAGTTGGAAGTTTAGATGAATCTTGGTTATGGCATTTGAGATATGGTCATTTACATTTTGGTGTCTTAGATCTATTACAGAAGAAATAGATGGTAAAGGGGTTACCTTGTATTCAACAACCTGCAAGCTCTTGTGAGAGCTACATACTTGGAAAACATAATAGAGAAAAATTTGTTTCAGGTGTTTCCTACAAAGCAAAAGCTCCATTAGAAATAGTTCACACAAATTTATGTGGACCTATGCAAACACCTTCTTTGAATGGTTGTTTTTATTTTATGACTTTCATTGATGATTTCAATAGGAAGATTTGGTTGTATTTGTTGAAACATAAATCTGAAGCCTTTGAAGTTTTCAAGAGGTTTAATTCTATGGTTGAGAAAGAGAGTGGTTGAACCATTAAAATCTTAAGGTCTGACAGAGGAGGTGAATATAAACTGAATGAATTCATTGAATTTTTTGATCTTCATGGAATTAAAAGGCAGTTTACTGCTCGATATACTCCACAGCAGAATGGAGTGGCTAAAAGGAAGAATCAGACCATCATGGACATGGCTCAAAGCATATTGAAAGAAAAGCATATTTCAAATGAATATTGGGCAGATGCAGTTGTTTTCTCTATTTTTATATTGAATAGAAGTTTGACCAAGACCATGAGGGATCGTGTACCTTAGGAAGCCTGGGGTGGTAAGCCTTGCAATGTTTCTCATTTTAGAATTTTGGATGTGTTGCATTTGTGCATGTACCTGCAAAAATGAGGAGGAAGTTGGATGACAGAAGAGAGAGATGTATCTTTTTTGGATATAGTGAAGAGTCTAGGGAATATAAACTATACAATCCCATAACCCAGAAATATGTAATCAACAGAGATGTTCAATTTAAAGAAGATGAAGCCTGGGATGGAAGTATTGAAAAATCAATTTCAGAGGGAGCTGTGTTACCCCGTGAAGATGATGATGGAGCTGAGCAGGCTAAAGGAGATGGATAGATGGTTCCACATGCACATATGCCTACAACAAGAAGTCCAACAAGGAAAGCACCATATTGTATCCCATCTCAATTTAGAACACTAAGAACCCATGAGCGTGGTGAGACATTTGGATATGGTGGACATCAATCAGATTCACAGGTAAGTAGTGAATCAAATCCCACTTTAGCTTCATTGAAAAATAGATTTAAAGGTCAAAATACTAGAATCTTAAGAGAATTGTATGATCAGAATGAAGATGTAGATCAGATTTCAAATTTTTCATTAATGGCATGTGATCCTTTAAGTTTTGATGAAGCTGCTAAAGAAGATGTTTGGATAAAAGAAATGGATGAGGAGATTGATTCCATTGAAATAAATAACACTTGGGATCTTGTAGACTTACCTGAAGGTAAGAATAGTATTGGTGTTAAGTGGGTTTACAAGACTAAGATAAATGTAGATTGTGAAGTTGAAAAGTACAACGCAAGACTTGTAGCTCAGGGGTTTAGTAAACAACCCAGTATTGATTACAATGAAACATTTTCTCCTGTAGAAAGAATTGACACTGTGAGGATGGTCTTAGCTATTTCATCTCATAATAGATGGATCATGCATCATATGGACATTAATTTTTCATTTGTAAATGGATATTTGGAAGAAGAGGTTTATGTTAGACAACCTTCGGGTTATGAGATTGATAAGCATAGAGATAAAGTTTACAAGTTAAGGAAATTTTTATATGGATTGAAGTAGGCATCCATAGTTTGGTATAGCAGGATTGATGAATACCTGATCAATGTTGGATTCAGTAGAAATCCAAGTGAACCAACTCTATATGCAAAGGTAAACCAGAAAGGTAAAATTTTGATCGTTTGTTTGTATGTTGATGACCTGATTTTTACTAGAGATCTATCTGTAGATGATTTTAAGAATGCCATGAAAACAAAGTTTTAGATGAATGATTTAGGATTGATGAAGTATTTTCTTGGAATTGAATTTGATGAATCTGATGATGGCATTTTCGTTTGTCAAACTAACTATGCAAATGAAGTGTTGAAAAGGTTTAGAATGTTGAACTATAAACCAGCTGCAACACCTATGGCAACTAGTATTAAACTGAGCAAGTATTATGAAGGATCATATGTTGATCCAACTCTGTATAAGAGGATGGTTGGAAGCCTTATGTACTTAACAACAACCAGACCTGATATTATGTTTGTTGTAAGTTTGATTTCCAGGTTCATGGAGACTCCGAAGAGTACTCATTGGCAAGCAGGAAAGAGGATTCTGAGATATGTTGCTGGAAAAACTGACATTGGTATTTGATACACATCAAACTTGAAATTTGAGATGATTAGATATACTAATATTGATTTTGCAGGTTCCATTGATGATAGGAAAAACACATCTAGATATTTGTTCAGTCTTGGATCTGGAGCAGTGGCATGGGCATCAAAGAAAGATCCCATTGTGACTCTATCTTATACTGAAGCAGAGTATGTTTCAACCGCTGCAGCTGCATGTCAAGCTATGTGGGTGAGAAGGGTCTTGAATGAATTGTTGCATGACCAGAATGATGCAACGCAAATTGTCTGGGACAATAAATCTACCATTGCACTGTCAAAGAATCACGCTTTTCACAAACAAAGTAAGTAGATTGATATAAGGTATCATTTCATTCGAGAGATGGTAAATGAAAAATAAATTTATGTTCATTTCTGCATATCTGAAGAACAATTTGCTGACATATTTACAAAACCTTTTGGAAATGAATTGTTCAAAATTCATAGAAAAAATATTGGGGTCTGTAAGCTGTAATGCATTGTTTACAAAAATTTTGTTTCTGTTTTTGAAATGATTAAGAGGGAGTATGTCAGAGATTAATCATTCACTGCCTGGATAGCGACAGATTGGTGGCCATATTGACCCTTCAAGACTTGAAGATTTAATTACTCTAAACGGTGGCCACCTTAACCTTTGAAGGAAACAAAATTCTATCACCGCCTTCATTAAATTTTATCGTTTCTAAAATTGTAGGGGCAATTGGTGTTAGTATAAATAAATGCAGAACAGATTGTAATTTGGTTGTGATCTGAAGAATCACATTTTTTAATAGAAGTAATTTTTGAATTCTCTCTATGGATTCTGCGTTTATGATTTCTTGTTATTGAGTTTGTAAAATCATTTCATTCCTTGATCGAATTAGTTATATTGCTTTCAATTTGATTTAATGCAATAATTATTTTGATTTTACTGATTGCGAACCCGGTTTTATATTTATTTGGAGTTTACCTATTAAATTCCCACAGAGTTCTTTTTTTTTTACCAAAAAATCCGAACCCAAAAGTGGTGGGCCCCAAAGTCTGTATGTATTTCACAATTCGACACTTCCTGTTTTGTTTTTCTTTTGCATCGGGTGTTGGCAAACCCTGAACTCTGATCTTCCTGGGCCCATGGCTTGATTTCATTTCATGAATCGACAATTATCTTTGCATTTTGTTTTTGTATCGAGCGTTTGTAAACGCTGATACCGGAAACCCCGAAAGAGATGGGCCCACAGCCTTCTCGCGATTTCGTGATTCGACAAATTCTTTGGGTATTTTGTTTTAGCGTCGAGCGCCTGCAAATGCCAAACCTCGAGTGTCGACGTGCCTCTGTTTTTCATAGGTTTGTCGCTTATTATGAAATTCAAATACTATGATCCATATATATGGCTATCGCATGGCTGCCTAATAGGCTATCGCATAACACTATGATCCATAACCGATTAATATTATATATATATATATATATAATATTAATTAGTTATGGATCATAGTGCTATGCGATAGTGATCGATTATCGTGCTATATATATATCACTATCACATAGCACTATGATCCATAACCGATTAATATGATCGCATGGATGCCTAATAGGCTATCGCATAGCACTATGATGCATAACTGATTACTATTATATATATACATAGATACTTTAAGAATGATTGATATTATATATATACTTAATAACCATGCCCTCCAATATCAATAACCATGCCATCTAATTCTTGATAAGGAAATTCAAATTGTAACGCTCGCTGGGTGAAAAACTAACTTATCATACAATCCATACCTCTGTATTTCTACGATCGTCATGAGAGACACGGACCCTACCATCTTTGATTAGACCACTTCTCATAGAATTCACACAAAAGTGTCAATAACCCTACCATCCAATCCTTGAAAAAGAAATTCAAACTGTGACACTCGTTGGGTGATGCCTTCAACAATCTGCAGGCTTGTAGGCATCGTGTGGACTTGTAGGCTTCGTGCCAATTTGCAGGCTTTGTGTCGAGTTGTAGGCTTTTGTGTCGAGTTGTAGGCATTTGTTCCAAGTTGTAGGCTTCATGCTGAGTTTTAGGCTTCATGTCGAGTTATAGGCTACTCTACTCTAGTGAGATGGTATGGTATGCCGAGTTTTTTCTACACCAATGAGACAGTCGGATACGCTAGTGGCATAGTGGAGAACTTGTATGGCTATGATGGTGTTGCTCATAATATGATCTGGGTGATCATGAGATAGGCTGCGTAGCTTTAGTGATGCTACCGGTCTCCAAAACCATGTCTATATTTCCCATTCCATGTGATATGGATGGATAATGATGATAGTAATGACGATACTCACGACATGGGTGTAGCCATGGGTGAGCATGTCATGCGGGTGAAACCCATGACGATGATGGTGACACACACTACGAGGTGTATCTCTAGTGTTCTCTAATGAGTTGTGGCCCCTGGACAAGATTGACAGGTCCACATGGGTGTATTCATATGTGACGTATTGGCGCTACTAATAGCATGGTATGCATAACCATGATGAGAGGATCATGACATAGTGATCAAGGCTATGAAGACCATAAGGGAACATCATGTTTAAATGTAATGTCCCCCACCTCTTAGAGAGGTGATGAGGAGACTCAGTGGCCTGGGCACCCCCACTACGTCATAGTCTCACACTGAAGGGGGAAAAGTCAAGAAGTTAAAAGTTACATTTTTAAGTTGACTTAAGAAAGGAAAAGGATAAAGGAGTAAAATATAACTCAACAGAAAAATAGAAGATTAACCCTAGGAGTTAACCTAACTCAACAAAGAATTAGAAGGAGAAGTATAAGTAAGAGGCTGGGGTGCACCTATTATTCATTCTGGTTTTGGATTAGCATTTTCTATTGATCTTGAGCATTTAGTTTGGGGGTTTGCTGTACAAACCCTTGTGAGCAACGCAGTGGTGAAATATCCACTCACCTTGTTCTGCAGCTTGGTCTCAGGGATGAAAGACTCCTCCACACCATTCTAGTCTCATCCCATCTCCATCTAGTGCTTCAGAAGGGGCGGGACCAACAATTTGAGGGATTTTCTGGTGGGTTATCATCATTCTACATTTGTCTGCAGATTGGGATGTCTTGGAGCCATAGGGGATGTCTTGTAATTCAGTAAAACTCAGATCTAGGGAGATCTGCTTGAGATCTAAGTCTGAAATTTCTCCCATGGTATTCTCATAGCCTGATCTATATTATTGGAGAGTTTCAGAGAATTTGGAGGCCTCCTTCATCAGGGCTGAGCCAGCTAGGGTTTCAATCATTCAGTGGGGCACCCCATTCAGTGGGAAATTCAGATCTACGGAGATTGAGAGGGATCTTGGAGATTTAGGCACCTGGGTTATTCTTACCATCACCCGATCTATATTCTTGGAGAGTTTCAGAGCATTTGGAGGCCTCCTTCATCAGGGCCAAACCAACTACGGTTTCAATCATCTAGTGGGGTACCCCATTCAGTGGGAAATTCAGATCTACGGAGATTGAGAGGGATCTTGGAGATTCAGGCACCTGGGTTATTCTTACCATCACCCGATCTATCAATTGGAATATTTCTTAGGGTGATTGGACACTTTTGGCAGCATGGCCGAGTTATTGAGGGTTTCAGCCTTCTATTGGAGCATGGCATTCTTTAGCTGGAGAGTTTGGCATTCAGATCTACTTGTATTGATCTTCATTTCTTATTCAGCCTTTGGAGGC
>JZKD02S1999896.1:3005035-3016198 GCA_000966675.3 Picea glauca
TTGAATATATTGTGATCTCCATGTGTTGATGAATCTTGTATGCACTTAATAACTCAATAAATTAGTAGTATTTAGTGATTCCAAGAAAGAATTTGGCTTGGGATCATTACATTAAATACCTCCCTAGCTAAGAAGGAGTGTTGATTTTTTGGTTGTTGTGCGAGGTATTAACCTCCATGGATAAACCTTTGACTAGAATAGAATATTCTGGAAGAAAGAGAAAACCTAAACAGATCCGTGAAAACCCTGGAAGACAAGTCAACTCAGCAAAATAAGCAATATTGAAGTATTATATGCAGAAAAGAACAAGTCGACCATGCTTGAAGAGACAACTCTTCACCTGGCTAGATTAGTATAAATAGAAGGCGCTTTGGCTCATTTGGTAAAAACACACACTCACTCAGTTGGTGCACATATTTTAGAAGTGCATTAGCAGCAGACATAGTGCGCAAGTCTAGAAGAGGAGCAGCAACAACAGTGGTGCAATACACTCTTGTTCACCCTTTTTGGTACTCTTACTTGTGCACTACCTTGGAGAAGGTATGCTCTATTGTTTTTTTTGTGGGTTCTAGTGTGGCTTTCAAAAATCATTCTATCTAGAAAAGGTTAAGGTGCTTGGGGGTGGTTTTGTGCCTATGTTTGGGTGACAATGGTGTAGCATTGTCTATGGTGAAAGGAACACAATATTCTAGCATATTTCACATATTTGGAAGCATGTTCTACCCTTGAGATCATTGTTTTTTTAGTTGAAATAATCTTTGTAGAAGGGTAGTCTTGGTCCAATAAGATGATATTTGGGTTGAGGCGAAACCCTTCCTAACTATTGATGTAACATTGGATAAATTGAAGAAGTTAGTTGGTGTAATTTCCTAGTTATGGTAGTCCACTCCATATACGAGGTTTGTTTTACCTAAGGAAGAAGATTAAGTGTGGCATGTTTTTGCTCTTTTAATCTTTTGGTGAAATCATATTGAAGAATTGATGTATTATTGGTTGTTCATTCTATAAAAAGGTTGTCCTACCTTATGTACTTTATTTGTGGTTTCATATGTGACTATTTCCTTAATTGTTCATGGTTGTGCATTATTACATGGTTGTGATTTCATGTTTGTGATGGTGCATCTTGTATAACAATTGTCACTTATTCTTGCATAATATGAAAACCTATTTTGGAATTATTACAACACATAAGTGAATGGATTGATTTAGTCTTCTCCATAATATTCAAACCCTCTTGCTCTTTGATCTTGAATTTATGGCCCCATTGGATAGACAATGGTCTTTGTAGTCCACCTTCCCTTTATTTCTAAAGTTTATCATAAACTTTTTTTTCTAGGTTTCCCTTTTGTGCAAAAAAAACGGCCTAAAATAAAATAAATGAAAAAAGAACAAGTATAAAGTGAAATAAAAGTAACGGTTGTCTTGGTGACAATGGAAAAATGATAATGCAAAACCTTCTTAAGTACCTCTAAGGTTACAATTCATTCATAAAATTAAATATCTTTGAGTGAAAATATTAAAGATCACAATGATTGAATGAAAAGTGAACCCCAATCCAAATTCCAATAAGATTATTAAATCAAAAACCCAAATAAATCACTATGACATGGGATAAGAGGAACTCGTTCCACCCCTCTTCCCAAACAAATTTCTAGCATAAATCTAAAAAATATTTATGTATGAAAAATCAAATATTATTGATGCCCCTAATATTATCACTTTGAAAGGTCGATGCACAAACACTACTTTCTGAAAATAGAAAATCCTTCCTAGTTAGTAATATTACTGATCGATGCCCTAATCTCTGTTGGGTGAAGTAAGCATCGCTGACGTTCTCAGTAGCTTCTAATATTACTGATGGATGCCCTGGTCTCTGTCGGATGCCGGATGTGCCAGATCCGACGACGTAATCATCGTTGAAGTTCTCAGTAGCTTCTACTATATCTCTGTATTTCATTATACCTTGTACTCCTCCAGAAAAAATAGCCATTTTAGCATGCTCGTTTTGTCTTTTAATCTTCGCCCTTGAAATTTTTATCATGTATGTCAGCACAAGGATGAATATGGTTATGGTCCCAATACAAGCGACAATAATCCCTGCCCTCCGACTGAACTTAATTTTTTCTTTTTATGTCCCACTTCTGAATAGGAGCAATTCATCATTGTCAGAGGTCCACAAAGGCCTGGATTTCCCTCAAATGCATTCTATGGGCCTTGTAAAAATTCCCTCAATGAAGGAATTTCCCCTGTGAATAAGTTGAAAGAGAAGTTGAAATAATCCAGGCTTATCATCCCAATGAGAGATTGAAGAATATTACCCAAGAAGTTGTGATGGGAGACGTCCTACAATACAAGGAACATCAACCTGCTTATATGAGGAGGAAGAGATCCTGATAGAGTGTTCCAGCTTAGATCTAACCCATATCTAAGACTGGATGCAAGCTTTCCCAACTCCAGGGGAATGGTCATGCTCAATATAGTTTGCTTAATTGTCTGCAATACCCCAGGGAACCGGGGATCCTTCCTGTTAATGAGTTTACACTCAAGTTTAATGTTAAGATATTTAGAAGATGGCCCAAATATGCCGGAATGCTTCCTTCCAATGAGTTTCTGCTGAAATCTAAAACCTGCAAATTAATTAAATTGCCTACCTCTATAGGAATCGTTCCTTTGATATTATTGCGGCTCAAATTGAGCTTTCCAAGATTTCTCAACTATCCTATTTCGGGAGGAATGACACCACCGAGATTTTTTTCGGCAAGGAGGATATTAGTACGGTTCTGCATCCATCCCAGGGAAGAAGGTATACTTCCATGGATGTTGTTGTAATAAATATCAAGGTAATACAATGTGAAGAGCATAGAAATATTGATAAATTGTGAAGTAAGGAGATGCAAAGAGAAAGAATAGAATAGAAAATAGTATATTAGAATGTAAGAAGAAATACTAAAGAGATTACAATGCAATGGGAAATAGCTGAGCTAAATAGGCTCAAGCAAATCAAGAATAGAAAGTACAGCTATCCAGTACAGCTAGCAGTGTACAGTCAGATTGCTGAGGTTACATTATATTTAACACTCCCTCTTAAAATCAACAGTTACAAACATCAGCACTGATTATGCCTAAGTGTTGTCTCTGAAAATCAAAAACTAACTTTCCTAGTGGCTTTGTAAAGATATCAGCAAGCTGATCTCGAGAACCACAGAATTGTAGTGCAATATCACCATTATTGACTAGCTCACGTATAAAGTGAAAACGAGTGTCAATGTGTTTTCTTTTCTTGTGAAACACATGATTTTTAGATAAAGCAATTGCTAAAGTATTATCACAGAATATAGGAGTTGGATCCTTTTTTGTATGTGACATATCTTTCAATATTCTTCTCAGCCACACAGCTTGACAAGAAGCTAAGGTAGAAGCGACATACTCTGCCTCTGTAGAATATATTGAAACAATTGGCTGCTTCTTTGATGCCCATGAGATTAGGTTCGTGCCCAGTTGAAAAACATGTCCAGATGTGTTTTTCCTGTCATCTAGGCTGCCTGCAAAATCATTGTCTGTGTAACCAAAAATTTGATTACTATCAGATTTAGTGTACCATAAACCGAAATTGAGAGTTCCTGCAACATATCTCAAAATTCGTTTTGCCATTTTCCAATGAGAATCTTTGGGGGATTCCATGAATCTGGAAACAAGACTGGTTGCATACATAATATCAGGCCTAGTTTTTGTAAGATACAAAAAACTACCTACTAAAATTTTGTACAGGGTAGAGTCCACTATAGGACCTTCATCGTTCTTGCTCAATTTTGTGCCTAGTGGTATGGGGGTTTCTGCTGGATTGCATCCTTCCATGCAAAATCTTTTGAGGATGTCTGTTGCATACTTTTGCTGACAGACAAAAATGACTTTGGTTGATTGATCAACCTCAATTCCTAAATAATATTTCATTATGCCAAGATCTATCATCTCAAACTCAGATTGCATGGCATTTTAAAATTTGTTAACTCAAGATTTCTCGTATTGATCATGTCAACAACATATAAACATACAATCAAAATTTTACTGTGCTTATCTGTTTTGGTGTAAAGAGTTGGCTCATTTTGACTTCTGCTAAAGCCACTTTTATCAGATAAGTGTCAATTCTGTTGTACCAAGCTCTTGGAGCTTGTTTTAATCCATACAAGGCTTTCTTCAACTGATATACTTTGGCTGGGTTCTTTTGGTCTTCAAATCTAGGTGGTTGATCAACATAAACTTCTTCTTCTAAAAAACCATTTAGGAATGATGACTTGACATCCATCTGGTATACTTTCCATTTGTGTTGGGCTACTATGGCCAATAGAGTCCTTGCAGTGTCTAATCTTACTACTGGAGAAAAAGTCTCACCATAATCAGTACCTGGTTGTTGTGAGAATCCTTTGGCAACAAGTCTTGCCTTGTGTTTTTCAATTTGCCCTTTTTCATTGAGTTTAGTTTTGTAAACCCACTTGACACCAATACTCTTCTTGTGAGTTGGCAAATCAACAAGATCCCATGTCTTGTTCTTCTCAATGGATTCAATTTCTTGGTTCATGGATTGAACCCAATGTGGCTCCTTAGTTTCTTCCTTAAAAGATATAGGTTGACATGACATTAAAGAAAAAAGGTTGTGTTTCTCAAAGTCATCCAATTGCTGATGGATTTCTCTCAAACTTCGAGTTCTCTGATTGTGTGGTTCAGAGAATGATTCTCTACTGGAAGTTGAGTTATCCTGAGAATTTTCAGGTTGTCTTTGTACTTGCAATCTTGGAAGAGTAGTGTGAGGTACTTGCTGTTCTAGATTTTCTAAACTTGGCAGCAATGGATTTTGACTATCCATTTGCTAATTTTCTGAATCATTCCGGAATTGATTTTCTAGAAATTTTACATCTCTGCTGAGAATTAGTTTCTTGGTGATTGGATTGTAAAGCCTGTAAGCTTTAAATGTTTCACTATAACCAGTGAAAATACATTTCTCACTTCTGTCATCAAGTTTCTTCCTTAATTCAGAAGGTATGTGAGCGTATGCTATGCATCTGAATGTCCTTAGATGCGCTACATTGAGCTTTGTCCCACTCCATGCTTCTTGGGGAACTTTCATATTTAGACTTGTGGTTGAAGATCTATTCAAGAGATAAACTGAGCATGCTACTGCTTCAGCCCAAAAAGTATTTGACAAACGTTTCTCTTTAAGAAGTGTTCTTGCCATATTCATTATTGTCTGATTTTTCCTTTCAGCCACTCCATTCTGTTGTGGAGTATATCTGGTTGTTGTTTGCATGATAATGCCATGTGATTTGTAGAAATTTGCAAATTCTATGGAGTTGTATTCTCCTCCTCCATCAGACTTGAGTGCTTTGATGTATTTGCCACTCTATTTTTCATCTTCTACCTTGAATTCTTTGAATTTTGCAAAAGTTTTAGACTTGTGTCTGAGAAAATAGATCCATATTTTTCTGCTGAAATCATCAATAAACGTTAGAAAGTAAAAGCTACCACCTATTGANTCTGTTTGCATTGGTCCACATAGGTCAGTGTGAACAAGTTCAAGATGTTGTTTGGCTTGATTGGAAGATTGTGGAAAGCTAGTTCTCTTATGTTTTCCAAGTATGCAAGACTCACATGGGGGAATTTTCTCTTTAAATATAGGTAGACCTTTGACCATGGAGTTCTTCTGAAGAAGACTTAGACTCTGAAATGGTAGATGTACAAATCTTGTATGCCCAACCATTGTTTCATTCAGGGTTGATGCACTTTGTGCATATGGTTGAATCAGATTTGCAGTTCTGAGTGTAAGGGGAAACATCCTATGTGGAGTCATATGGATTTCAGAAATCAATTTTCTGCTGGGGTATTTGTCATATATTTTGCAAAATGCTCCCTCAAAAAGTACCTTATATCCATGTTCAATGAGTTGTCCTACACTTAACAAATTATGTTTCAGATCTGGTACATAATAGACATTGTTTATGTCTTTCTTTACATTCTATTTAGTAAGAATAGGAACAGTTCCTTTTCCTTGAACTTTGACTAAATAATCGTTTCCAAGTGTAATATCAGATGAGATTGAAGAATCGATGCATGAAAGTAATTCTTTGTTACCTGTCATGTGATTGCTGCATCCACTGTCCATCAACCAGAGATCTTTAGGTTGTTGTTCAGTGTTGTGACACGAAAGAAACATACCTCCTGAGTTTTCTCCCATGTGATGTGACACATGTGCTCTGCCTGAGAGATGATCTGCTTGCTTCCTTCTACATTCAGATTCATAGTGCCCATAATTTTTGCAGTAATAACATTGAATTCTTGATTTGTCATTTGACCTTCTCCCTCTACCTCTTTGAGGCTGGAAATTCTAATGTTGATTTTGTTGCTATTGTCTTTGACCTTGGAAATTTTGATTCGGATACTGTTGTTTATTACCTCCACTGGAGTGAGGGTTACTTTGATTGCTTCCTCTTCCTTGGTGACCTCTGCTTCTTCCTCTGCCTCTCCCTCTGCTAAAGGAGAATTTAGTTTTGAAATCATTGGAGATTGACTCATCTGTGAGATGCAGTCTAGTCTCATGTGTCACCAGAGAACCAATTCATTCATCTGTGGAAAAACTTGACAGATCGTTGGATTCAAGGATTGTTGTTACAACCATTTCAAATTTCTTGGGTAAACTTCTGAGGATTTTCTCAACAATGCGTTTATCAGTGATGGTTTCACCAATCATTCTGATCTGGTTCATCATGCCAATGACTCTGGTCATGAATTGATCCACATTTTTGGACTCTGTCATCCTTAGAGTCTTGAATTGCGTCCTCAAGGTCTGCAGTTTAACTGTTTTGACCCTGTCATTTCCTTGGTAGGAAGATTTAAGGATGTCCTAGGCCTGTTTTGAAGTACCAATGCCTGTGATTTTTTAAAAAATCGTATCATCCACAGAATTTTGAATCCATAATTTCGCTTTATTTTCTTTGTTCCTCAGTGTCACTTGAGCAATTCTCTAGGGATTTGCCATGGCAGAAAGGGCGGATGGATTTGGTTCCACATATCTAAGATCCACTGGATCCCAGCACTCTTGTTCTTGCAAGAAGGATCTCATCTGAAGAGACCAAAAATCGTAATTCTTTCCCAGAAGAATCAGACCTTGAGTTGGTCCTAAATTGCCAGACGACATATTTTTCTTTTCTGAAAGAAGAAAAATTTCAAAAAAAAAATAGAGGGAAATTTTGTATTTACCTCCGATCGCCAAAATGTCGTTTTGTCGATGGGCGAAGGGAGCTTATCGGCCTTGAATTTGGCCTTATTCACCATGCAATGTGACCATGCACCTTAATGTTAAAGCACTATGGGATTTTCCGTCTCTTCATCTTTAAATTTGTCGAAATGTGAAAATTGCCTTTGGACAATTTAATGGTCCAGATCTTATTGGGATATCATGAATTGGGACTTTGTGAACCTTGATGACGAGCTATTCTGACTCCTCGATTCCATAATCTCCAATTTTTTGACGTCACTTTTCCTTTCAGAAAATTTCACGATTGATTTAATCGCCTCCACGCATCCTAACAGATGGACGACCCTGATTTCTCCTGGCAAATTCGCGATTTGATATGTTCCGGACTTCTCGTCTCTAGGATCCATGATTTTCTGAATCCCGTAAAGTTGATGGACTCTGTCCTTTTTGGGACTTTTCTCGAGTCCTCGAATTTACGCCATGCGTCCCCTGAAGATGGACGGTCCTCGTCGTTTTGCGATTTCGTAACTTGCGACTCCAAAGTTTCTGTCAACTTGAAAACCACGATTTCCAAAATGCCGACGATTTCCTCGATGTTCGCCACGTGTCCAAACAAATGGACAGCTGTGATCTTATCGCTATTTCATGAATCACGATTTCATTACTTTCGCTGTGGAGTGTCTTTCGTCAACAAGACCT
Organism: Picea glauca; assembly: GCA_000966675.3. Lineage (NCBI taxonomy): Eukaryota > Viridiplantae > Streptophyta > Pinopsida > Pinales > Pinaceae > Picea > Picea glauca. The sequence goes on from JZKD02S1999896.1 coordinate 3,012,981, forward strand.
CCGATATCCCGAACTCTGAAATGCCGATGGAGTGATGGATTGGATCTACTGCCACCTGTCCTATGAGATGAACGACTCACAAGTCCTCTCGATATTTCTCAATATCGCGTATCAAAGTTTTGGAGTGCAATCACCTTTGCTCGTCCAACTCCCGATTACCGATTTTGCGATGGAATAGGATCTCGCCACGTGTCTCTTGATGGATGGTCCAAATGATGTCGGGATTTTGCAAATTCACAAGTCGAAATCTCTCCTGTGCACTCCAGAGGACTAAACCTCATGCACTTTCTCACTAACCCAACGGCTGTCGGGCCTCTGCATAAGATCTAACGGCTGAAATTCTTTCACCTTTTCCATTCTTTCTTCGTCCCTTCTGAACTGGTTTCCTGCTTCGAATCTATTCGCAGGACGAATCTTACATCCTCAATGGCAGTTTTTTTGCACCTGAGACGTGTTCTTTACTCCTGTGGAAGAAAGATTTGTGAATCTTTCAAAGATTTGAAATAATTTCACGAGTTCTTTGTTCTCTGCTACAATCTTTGACAGATTTGAGCATTTTTTTGTAAATCTTTAAACGATTCTGCCTTCTGCAGGAATCTTTAGCAAATTTGAATGATTCTTTGAATTCTTCAAGAGTTCCCACCTCCTGCAGCTTTCCTTCGTAAATCTTTGATGATTCTTGAAAAATGTACAAGAATATTTATTGTTTCTTCTTTCTTGGTCTCTGCTTCCTTGATCTTTTGAGCGTCGTACACTCTGCTTCCTCTGCAAGATTCCTATGTTGATCTTTTGAGAGTATTACGGACAGCTCTCCAAACCTTGTGAAAAGTTTGTGTCATGTGCTCTCAAGATCCGTGTAAGCTCTGTGTTGTTTGAGGATCATGTTGCTCTCTAGCCTGTGTGAAGAGGCTTACTACTGAAGCTATGATACCATGATAAATTGTGAAGTAAGGAGATGCAGAGAGAAAGAATAGAACAGAAAATAGTATATTAGAATGTAAGAAGAAATACTGAAGAGATTACAATGCAATGGGAAATAGTTGAGCTAAATAGGCTCAAGAAAATCAAGAATAGTGTTAGCACCACACAATGTACCTTTTTGCCTATACTTTTTGTCACTATTATACTCTTGATCACCCATATTTAGACTCATACTATCACTTTATCTGATCATTCCAAAGGTATACAACGTCCCTTCTCATTACTATATGCTTAATCTGTTTTGCATAATATTTTACATCACTCTCGTACTTGACCATTGATTAGAAATGCATAAGTGTTCAAAACTGCAGATTAGCATTTGAGGCCTATTGCTGAAACACAGAGTTTCTATACAGTCCGAGGTCGCAGATGCTGAAACACAGAGTTGTTACACAGTCAGGAGTCGTAGATGCTAAAACACAGAGCTGTTACACAGTCCAGAGTTGCAGATGCTGAAACAAAGAGGAAACTGCCAAAATCGACTATGCTGAAACACAAAGGAAGTCGTTACAGTCAGTGGTCAACAAGCACCAACCATCGCTCCTATATAAGAATGCTGACATAGTCAAGAGCGCAATTCAAGTGGCTGAAATAGCCCACGAATTGCGATGTTGAAACTGCATCAGCAGCAACGAGAAGAAGCTGTTACTCCAACCGTAACAACAATGCCTCATTCAGCTCCTGTAACAACATTATGTTGCGTGAGACTAGGACATCCTATTCTGGTTTAGAAAGTAGATCCAACTAAAGATAGGACTCATATACACATTGTAATTTTTGGTCAATTGTATCGAAGGGGTTCCCTCTTTAAATAAGAGGAAATCATCGTTTGAAGGATCGAAGTTTTTATGTATTGAAAAGCTTCAGAGAGAGGGACGTACTTCATTTTCAGACTGTAATATGATATTTTGATAGATGAATAAAAGACTGCTTTGAGTATCCTTCTCTAGCTTTCTCCTTTCAGGGGAATCTTGTGAGAAGGGAGCGCCCACCTTCTTCACAAGATTCACCCGTTAGTTTTAGAGTCTGTTAGTATAATCTTTGTTTATGCATGATTAACTTTCATATGCTAAAACACTACTTTTAATGAATTCTGCTTTGCTGAAACACTACTGAACTCTGTCTTGTTAAGTTTATTGAATGTTACATTCTTTTTATTAGAAATCTTGTGTGATGATTTTACGAAGCTAGCCAGAGATAGGGTTAAGGGTTCCTTCTTAGAAAGGAAGAGATCAGAATATCTTGTTCTCTGTAGATTTCGATTATTTCTGCAAGTGTGCTAGATAGAGATTGGGTTAAGGGTTCCTGCTTAGAAAGGAAGGGATCGGAATATCTTGTTCTCTGTAGATTTCAATTATTTCTGTAAGTGTGCTAGCCAGAGACTGGGTTAAGGGTTCCTGCTTAGAAAGGAAGGGATCAAAATATCTTGTTCTCTGTAGATTTCGATTATTTCTACAAGTGTGCTAGCCAGAGACAGGGTTAAGGGTTACTGCTTAGAAAGGAAGGGATCAGAATATCTTGTTCTCTGTAGATTTCAATTATTTCTGCAAGTGTGCTAGCCAGAGACTGGGTTAAGGGTTCCTTCTTAGAAAGGAAGGGATCAAAATATATTGTTCTCTATATATTTCAATCATTTCTGCAAGTGTGCTAATCAGAAATAGGGCTAAGGGTTCCTGCTTAGAAAGGAAGGAATTAGATGGCCTTGTTCTCTGCTAGATAGAGTTAACTTTCTCTGCATTACTGTTTTCATGAAAGAGTGTTAATTAGAATTAAGGTGATGAAGTTTCTGTTTGAGAGTAAGGGTCTTGTTCTCTGGTTGCAAAAAAGTTGTTCTTTCTTGTTGCAAGTGTTATTTTAATGTAATCTAGGATTCTTTAGATTAATCTTTAAGATCTGCAATAGGTAGGCTGCTTTCCTGTGATTTAAATCAGAACTTCAGTTCATTCAAGGCAAGTGTGATTAGTATAGTTTCTTTACTACAAATCCAAGTTGCTTTTGGAATTGAACATATATAGTGCGTGGTTATCTTTGAAATAACAAACTTCCCTGGGTTGACAATTTATGTATCACTTGGTTGTTTGAATTAATTGAGCAATTATAGTGACCAACATTTTGGCACCACTGTCGGGGAAGGTAGCTATAGATTTCAAAAGCACTTATGATTTTTTTTCTTTAGATAAAAAGATTGCATGAAAGACCCCAAAGACACTAACCCTACAGGTGGCAAGGGAAAAGGA
>JZKD02S1999896.1:3053524-3095709 GCA_000966675.3 Picea glauca
CCAATAGGAATGTCATTCATGATGGGAGGAGGAATACTTACAGCTTAGAAAATAATGGTAGGACACACATGTTGCTGCCAATTGAAGAGAATAAGGTGAAGGATGAAGCTAGCATGAGCATACTTCTCATGAGTGGGAAGGAACTCCTAAATGAACTAAAGAAGGAACAAAAAATGCATCTTTTTGTAGTGAGAAAGCCGAGGGTTATCCTTACCAATACTTCAATGGAATATTTTCCTGAGGAAATTTAGGAACTACTAGAGAACTTTGTTGATATAGTAGTGGATGAGTTTCCAAACTTATTGTCGCCTATCAAAAGTATCAGTCATCACATTGACTTGATCCCAGGAGAAAGCCTGCCAAAAAAGGAAACATATAGATTGACACCTCAAGAGAATGACGAGGTGAAAAAACAGGTTCAGGATCTGTTAGACAAAGGAGTGGTCAGAGAAAGATTGAGTCCATGTGCAGTGCCAACTATATTAAGTCCAAAGAAGGATGGAGGATGGAGAATGTGTATGGACTTGAGGGCCATAAACAATATCACCATCAGATAAAGATTCCCATTTCCATGAATGGATGACTTGATGGATTGTTTAAGTGGAGCGAACTATTTTTCAAAAATAGATTTGAAAAGTGGATATCACCTGATAAGAATGAGGGAAAGTGATGAGTGACAAACAACATTCAAGATGAATGAGGGGTTGTATGAATGATTTTTTATGCCTTTCGGCTTAACTAATTCCCTGAGCACTTTTATGACGTTGATGAATGAAGTGTTGAAATATTTCATTGGAAAATTCGTGATTGTATACCTAGATGATATACTGGTAATTAACAGGACTAAGGAGGAGCATTTGAGACATTTGACCTTGGTGATGAGGAGGTTGCAGCAAGAGAAGTTGTTGATTAATTTGAAAATGTCCTCTTTTATGAAGACAAAAATCATATATTTGGGTTTTGTGATTTCTTCAAACGAATTGAAGATGGATCCTGAAAAGGTGAAAGAGATTAGAGAATGGTCATCACCAAAGAACATCTTTGAGGTAAAAAGTTTCCATGGATTAGCAAGTTTTTATTGAAAGTTCATCAGAAATTTTAATGGGATTAGTGCTCAAATGATGGATACAGTGAAGAAATGACACAAGTCTTTTAAATGGATAGAAGGGGATGAGAAGAGCTTCAACATATTGAAGGAGAAGATAATTGAATAACCGATTCTAGTTTTACCGGATTTCGGGAAGGCATTTCAGGTGAGATGTGATGTGAGTGGAGTTGTAATTGGAGCGGTCTTAAGCCAAGATGACAGAACTATTGCATATTTTAGTGAGAAGCTAAATGAACCTAAGAAGAAGTACTCCACATATGAAAAGGACTTCTATGCCATAATTCAAGCCTTGAAGAAATGGAGGCATTATCTTGTATCGAAGGAGTTTGTTTTGTATAGCGATAATCAAGCTTTGCAATTCATAACCAGACAAGAGAAATTAAACCAGAGACATGCTAAGTGGATAGAGTTTATGAAAAACTTCACTTTTGTCATTAAACATATTTCCGGTAATGCTAACAAGGTTGTTGATGCATTGAGCAGGAGAATTTTGTTTCTACAGGAATTTCAGGTCAAGACCTTGGGATTTAATTATCTTAAGGAAATGTACCACAGTGATCCAGATTTTGGAGAGGCATATGAAGCATGTGTGAATCCTGTAATCAGAGACAAAAGCCAGTGGGATGAATATCTGATTCAGGATGGGTTGTTATTCAAAGGATGTTAGTTGTGCATACCAAGATGCTCGATGAGGGAGAATTCGCTGAAGGAAAAGTATAGTGGAGGTCTAGCTGGACATTTTAGCCATGAAAAAACATTTTCCAAATTAAATGGTTCATATTATTGGCCAGGTATGAGAGCACAGGTGAAGATATTTTTGAGCAATTGTAATATTTTTTAGTATGCCAAGTGGAAGAAATAGAACACTGGGTTGTATCAACCATTGCCTATTCTAGAGAGGCCTTGGGATGCAATAATCATGGATTTCGTGTTGGGATTTCCAAGGACACAAAGAGGAAGTGATTCCATATTTGTGGTGGTGGACGAATTTTATAAGATGGCACACTTTATCCCATGTCAGAATACCAGTGATGAAACGCATGTTGCGAATGTTTTTTTCAAAGAGGTTGTGAGACTCCATGGATTTCCCAAGAGCATAGTTTCAGATAGGGATACCAAATTTGTTGGTCATTTCTGGAGGACGTTATGGAAAAAGTTGGGGACAAAGGTATATTTTAGTTCTACGTATCATCCACAAATGGATAGACAGACTGAAGTGGTGAATATAATATTAGGATATTTGCTGAGGAGATTGGTCACTGAACACCATAGTCAGTGGGATCAGATTCTAGCACAAGCCGAGTTTGCATATAATGACTCAGTGAACAAAAGCACTAGGAAAATTATGTTTCAAATCATGTATGGAATAAATCCAAGAGGAGTGTCGGAGTTGAGAGATATGAAGCACATCGAGTTTAGGAGTGTTGGAGCTGAAGATTTCACTGTAGAGATGCAAGAACTTCACAATCATATCAAGGAGCAGTTGAAGAAGAGAAGTGATGAATACAAGCACATAGTTGATCAACATAGGAGAAAGATTGAATTTAAAGTTGGATATCAAGTTCTAGCACACCTAAGGAAGGAAAGGTTCTCGAGGGGAACATACAATAAGCTAAAGCTGAAAAAGATAGGGTCGTGTAAAATCCTGAGGAGGTTTGGTGAGAATGCTTATGAGTTAGAGCTGCCAGAAGATGTGGTATATCGCCCATATTCAACATTGCAGACCTGTATCCATACAGGGAATATAAAACTAGAGATTCAAGAGATCAAGGAGATATCTAGTGGAGGAAACAAATACATGTAGCAGAGAAGCTGCAGATGGAAAATATCATAGATCAATGAGTTGGTAAGAAAACCAGAAGGAAAATGTATTTTGAATACTTGGTAAAATGGAAAGGACGACCAGTAGAAGATGTCAGTTGGGTTGGTGAACTAGATATTCAGAAGCATGGAAGATCGGTGCAGGATATCATGGACAAGAGTCCATGAATTTTTCATCCAAGGGAGTATGATGCAGGAGCATGGCCAACAAAGCACAAGCGAGAGACATTTGGGCGTAAGAGCACATATTTTGAAATGTTTTGAATTTCAAAGATCAATGTATTAATTTAATATCTGACAAATCTTTTTGAGTTATGAACATATTTAATGATCAAAGGCTTAGCCATCTCGTAAGATCTATGAGGAGATGTATTTTGTTTTAATGAGGCAGATCACAATACAGATTTGGATCTTGCGCTCTTATCTGTCTGACTCGATATTTATTGTAATAAATGATAAGTAGTTGATAGCATTTAATTCTGATATCATAGCATAGAGTAGTTGGAGGGAAGAACTCAAGAAAGTCCCTTTGTATAAAATCTTTGTATTATTTCCAAGTAGAGGTTGTTGAAAGGCTATCGAATATAATGTATAGATTACCATGGTAGTCAAGAGCTGGGAGATACAGAGAAATATTGTATGAATGTATGCAAGTTTCAGTTGAATGAATGTAACAAAGAAATATTATTCCAAGTGTGTGTTGTTATGTGTCTGTCTGAATGCATGATAGGATTTTCGTTTATTTTCAATTCCCTGTTATTTTTCTATTCTTGTATCCATGAATGCATTTGCATAGTTGAATATATGAGTCACTGTGAAGAGTGAATAAGTTTCAATTGTTTCTCTTCATTGAGCAAGCGTAAGACATTCATAGTGTCCGAAAGGAGTGAGTGATCAAGTTTTTTTTTACTCGAAGCTCAGATGACATGACAAGAATTTGTTGTATTTAAGGAGTGCATCGACGTCTACAAGGAGTGCATGACATATTTTTCAAACTTGAAAGATCAGGAGGAGTAACGTGATTTCGATCAGGAGAGATAGAAGTAGGTGGAGAAAAATTGCAAGGAGTGCAATTTCATCCACAGAGGAGTCGACTGTGGAAGAGGATATGTTACAAGGTGTGCACAGATCAATATGTTGACTAAGTGTCAAAGAGGGTGTTCAGAGGAACGAGAGAAGGTAGAAGAAGTAAAGTTCAGGAGTGAGAACGGTGGAAATTCTTCAAGGAGAGAAGTCATCCGAGTCTTCACTGAAATCAGTGGACGAGATTCGTTTTGGAGGGAGATGAACGATTCCAGATCGTCAGATATGGGACACTCATATGGAGGATAGTCATAAGGTGTTTTGGAACTTCAGATTTTAGGAACTTTGGATACTTTTCGAAAGAAGAATCGCGAAGTCTGAAATTGCAATTCAACCTTAGTCGTTGATCGTGAAAGGAGCATGTGGCAATGGATTAAGGAATTCGAGAATTGAAAGTACAGATATTTGTCGATGGGTGTGCTAGAGTTTCATGAAGTTGCGAAACCAAAACCATAGTGGGGGCGAAAGATCTAAGTAGACACGTGGTGGATATTCAGAAAATCGGAGAAGAGTGCTTCGAGAAAAGCTGAGGGAAGAATTCAGGATATCCCTAACGTCTGAATTGCGAAGATACAGGCTCATGGTCACAACCGTGGTCATTTGAGAAAAGGACCTATGTGTGTGGGTAGAGTGGTTGAGGGTGCCCGTAGGGACCAAAGGAGTCACTCCGACTCAGTATTTAAAAAGATCCAAGACCGAGAGGTTGAGCAACTCTTTGGAGGGAAGGGGGTTTTCCCCAGAAGGCTACAGTTCCTGATATTCGGAGGGATGAATCCTGTTAAAATAGTTTTGCTGAGATTGAGTTCTCAAAGCTCTGTGCAGTTCGCTATTTGGCTTAGAATAGCTTCCTATAACTCATTTCCTGGAAGATCAAGATTCTACAGGGCAGCCATCCTTCCTATTGTGCTGGATAGACAACCAAAAATACCTCTGTATTGCAAGGAAATTGAAATGACCCGGCTTCCATAGGTGTTGCAGTGGACACCTTCCCAGTGACATGGATCGACATCAGAAGAGCTTTCGATTCTCCATCTTGAAAGAACATTTGGACGAACCTTAAAATATGACTTCATTTCTAAAAGATCCACTCCATCTTTCAATAGAGAGTTAACGTTGAAAACCATTGTAGGTAATTGGCCAAAATAGTTGACATAAGCATTGAAAACAATAAATATCATTAGACACAAAAAATTATGTCCTTCCATTCTCATCCTTCCTGCTCTGCAGCTTGGATCATGAAACTTGAAGAAGATCATGACCAGTTCAGTAAGTGAGTTCTAGGTATATGTAGTGTTTTAAAAATGACTCCCAGAGGACAATAACGATCCCCGATAGATCATTAAATGCCACTTAGGCTCGTCTAACGAAATTCAGACCCAACGACGTATAGATGACCCTAGATGGTATTTAATGTTCTACCGCCAGCTTGTTATGGATTCACTATTGGATGTCCTGAATAGTCAGTGAGAAGCTACCGTATTGGACTAGAAAACTCGGTAACTTGGTCGTCTTTGACCAGAAAACTTATCATACAATTTATAACTGAAGTGTTTATGTGATTGTAGTCATTGACCAGAAAACTTAACTTATGAAACTCTATATTTTTGTGATCATCATGAAAGACACAGATCATGCCTTCTTTTAACAGACTAATTCTCATACAATTCACACAAAAGTATCAATAACCATGTTGTCCAATTCTTGATAAATAAATTCAAACTGTGACACTCACTTGGTGAAAAACTAACTTATCATACAATCCATACCTCTGTATTTTGGTGATCATCGTGAGAGACATAGACCCTGCTGTCTTCGACCAGAATACTTCTCAAACAATTCACACAAAAGTATCAATAACCGTTCCATCCAATCCTTGATAAAGAAATTTAAATTGTGACACTCGCTAGGTGAAAAACTACTAACTTATCATACAATCCATAACTTTTTATTTATGTGATCATCATGAGAGACACGAACACTGTCGTATTTGATCAGAACACTTCTCATATGAGCATATCAATGTAACATTCCATCCAAATGTAATATCAATTGTTCATATTTTTAAGGATAAAATAAATCTATCACAATGAGAGGTAAGAGAAATACAAGTTTTCTAGATAGAATTATGGACATTCCACCCATTCTCCAATGTTTTGAGTGGACACTCCACCCATCATCAAGGACAAATAATGGAAAAGAGTGTTGTGGCTAGTATTTCATGATGTAGATTGGTAAGTGATCGTTGAAGAGAGAGGAAGATTATGGAGTGGAATGAATAAAGAATGAGATAAATTAGCCCTTGAGATTTAGGTGATAAATGAATAAGAAAAATAATAAGAAAAATGAAAAGAATGGTCAAAGTTACATAGAGATAAGATAAATAATTATGTTCATATGAGATTATTAATATTTATAATAAATAGAGTGAGAAAATTAAATGTGTTAATATGAGATAATTAATAATAAGGTGAAACCACAACAAATAAAATAAAATATGTAAGGAACTTCATAGAAGAAAAGATGAAAGGAAAAAGGCATTTAGATTGCTAGGAGAAGAAAAAAATATAGTGAGATAGAGAAAGAAAAGGATCAACACAATGAAGACTAAAGATCTAGGTGATAAATGTTGGGCTTCCAATATTGGATAAGTTTGTAGGCATCTTTGCGATTAAAAATATTATGATGTTTTTCAATTTCGAGAGCTTCCCAAATGAGGTGAGAGGAGTAGTGAGGGGTTGAGGCTAAAATTTTAGTTTGGTCAAAACAAATTATGTGTTTGTATTTAAAGGAGTGTTTAGCGATAACTAATTTGGAGATTTTGCTATGGGTAGTATCAACTATATGCTCTTTCATACGAAATTTGAAGGATCTACCCATTTGTCCTATGTAAGATTTTCCACAGTGCAAGGAGTTTTGTAAACTCTTAGGCCAAGCATTGAGTCGAATTTATCTTTGGCAAGTCTAAATAATTGATTGAGGATTTTGTAGTGCTTGAATAAGGTTTTGATATTCTTTTTAGCCAAATTTTTTGAGATGTGATCGGTGGTGCACTTGATATAGGGAAGAGAAATAGGAGTGCATGGTGGGGAGAGGGATGAGCATATTTGTGAATTAGGTTTGCAGAATGAGTGAAAGGATTGGTTTATTTGGGAGTGAGAGTATCCATTGGACAACATGACCTTGGTTAGTTGGGTTTTTCCCTCCGCGAGGAATTGAGGGGTGAATATGTGAATGGCTCAATTAGTCAAATTTTTTAGGACTATGACGTTTTGAGATGGATGATAGTAGGAAATAACATGAAGGTATCTATTGGTATGCGTCTTGTTCCTATACACTTTGTGGGAAAGGGGGCCATCAAGACGATGGGAGATAAGAACTTCCAAAAAGGGAATAGAATTGTCATTTTGGATTTCCATAGTGAATTGGATGTGAGGAGAAATGTTATTAAGATGGTTGAGAAAAGAGTTCAAATTGGAATGACTATGAGGCCAGTTGAAAAATGTGCCATCTACAAACTGAAACTAACACTTAGGTTTGAGATGAAATTTATTTAGGGATAAAGTATTGAAATATTCCATAAATATATTAACAACCATAAAAAATAATGAGGACATGTTATCACATGAAGTTTTCAAGGGTCACAACAGTTGTCCAAATATTTTTCTTGCACAAGAAACAACCATGGGCACAAGGTGCAACACTCAAAGTGGTCTATTTTGGGCTCGAAACAAGAGAGCAACCAGGTTCAATTTTTGATGACAAAGATTCCAAGAGCATTTCAGATTAGCATCTCTCGGGTGATCGGGATTTCAAAGTAGCACAAGGAATAACAACTAGGTAGAGGAGTTGAAGTCCTGAAGTAAATATGAGCCATTGAAGGCTGAGGACACGCGTCAATAGATTTAACACTTTGGAAGATCTACTTCAGAAGATTGTGCGGGCAAGCATAATAGAATTCCTAAGGCCCAAAATCCCAAAGTAAATCTTGGCCATCCAAATCTAGAGGACACGTGGAGGCAGATCCCTCACTTTAGAGATTTCACACTCCAACAGATTGTGGGAGTTATGCATTGAAAATTCCCGAAGACTCGAAGCCCAAAATCCAGAAGTAATTGTGAGCCATTTATATTTGCATAAGGAAGCATGGTCCATCCAAGAGAAGTGTGTGGCAACAAAAGTGGGGCTTTCCTAGATCGTAGATCGCGATTAGATCAATGACTTGCGTGTATTCAACATGTCAAAGCTACACGAGGATTAATGGCTAGGAAGAAGCCCCAGAGTTGTAGATCAAGCGCCATCTGTCCTTCTCCATCAGACGATCAATATCTACTTCGGGAATCTAGACTTCGGGAGTTTCAACTCCTCCCCTCTCACTTTCATCTGGAGCGTTTTCTCCTAAAGTCCACAGATCGCTACTGCATGTCCATCTAAATCTAACAGTGGTAGTTTTCTTCAGGAATCCAAGCTTTGGGAGTTTCATATTCCTTGCTCTCGTCTTCATACAGGGTGTTTTCTCTCATACTTAACCGATCCCTGCCATGTGTCCTCCTCAGATTGACGGTCGTAATTCACTTCGAAGCTCCAGATCTACATGCATACCGTCCCGAAGATCTGAAGTGTTAAAGTACGTGGCAGTCATTCATTCATATATGTGGCACTCTCATCACTCATGACACCTGACATCCATTTGGACATGACATGTGGCATTTAGTCCAGGAACCTTTGGGCATATCATCTTCTTGTTTCCAAGTGACACGTGTCACCTCTCTTTTCTTTACACATCAACATAGTGATGTAAGGCCACCACGCCAGATCATCCTCCAGGAAGTGTTCTTGTTTAGCACCAAAATTAGTGTCGTCTGACAACACGGTTAGAATGATCCTAAAGATGCAGTGTCGCACCCGCAGGCACGCCTTCTCATAGGATCTTCTCTTTCCTCGGTCCGAAGAACACTAACCAGTCCTTCTATTTCCCTATCAGGAAATATACACCCACAGATCTCTTTGTGCGACTCCCCCTCTCTTTACTTATCATGGAATCGGACTTCACAACCTTGCGAGGTCAGTGATCGAGCATAGGAATCTCGAATCTCCGAGACTCGATATGAGTCAACGCTGACCCTTCCGTTCCTTTGTTGGGACTTTCTCTATCGAGATATCGACACTTGTGGTGTCGAGCAACTCGGTTCTCCGACTCCCAAGTCCCGATATGCTGAAACTCTGAGGAGCTCGTGGCTTTGACTTTTCAACGGTTCCGTCACCTCGTCATGATTTCGGTCTTCACGGGATCGCGAATCCTGATGTCCAATGTTTCAGGACTTTACTTTTCCTGAACCCTGATACCGTGTACTACCTGTCCACCATCAACTCCTATGGCCCCACACTGTACTTGTAGCCATAGAGATATCGCGTATCACGATTTCGTGACTCCCGTTACCAAATCTTCGATTCCTTTCTTACGAAATCCCGATAGGCAATTTCGCGAATAATCCAACGCCCCTGGCTGGCTTGGATCAACGAATCTGCCCCTTTTGAGCTTTAAACACTATGGGAATATCTGGAGTATCCCCCTGCACCCCTGCGAGAACCAACGGCTCACGGTGATTCGCTAATTTTCCCTAGAAGATATCGACCGTCCATTCTTCCTTATGCAATCCATGAAATGACTAAGTGTTCTTCCACATAACTTATCCACCTGCGTGCACACTTGCGACGCTTCTTGAAAACCTTCAAGGAAAAACTTTTCTATACTGTCCTTCAACAAATTCGAAGGTCCTATCCCTCCTAATATTTTCCCCATGACCTCAAGTCCTTCAAGAAAACTCTTGCACGCACTCCTTGTGGCAAACATTCAACAACGTCGAAGTGTTGAAGTCACTTGACTCTGCGCACACCTGCAGCAACAGTCTGCCAAATGCTTCACTCAGGTTTGCAACCCTGAGACTTTTACCCAGCCTGTGCACTCCTTGCATGACTCCTGTGCCCAACTACACTTCTGGATGAATGAGAACAAAAACTATCTCTATCTGAACCCTCTGTCAATCCATTCCTTGTGGACACTTCAACTGCACTCCTTGCAGGAATTCTCTGGCTCAAATACATAAACAATTGAAGCTCATTCCATCTCCCTATCAGACTTCAATTCATACATGAAATCACATACACAACATATAAAATAAAATGTATAACAGGAAGCAAACGCTCATGAGCCTATCATTCAACACCAATACACAGAGAACAACACAAACCATGAATTTGAATCAAAGCTTTCTATTAATTCAAATGTCTGTACATGGGTGTTTTTACACATCTATCTGCTTCTTCTTGCTCCAAATGCTTCTGAATAATGTTACAATGCACAATGAGGGTGTCTATATCCCGTTTCCCTCTTGCGCTCTACAACTGTCTAGTCTAGAATTAAATTCTATCTACTTTACATTAACTATTTAAAATGTCGTCTACCTACTAAGGACGAGAGCTATCTACTCAAGGTCCATTTACAATATACAAGTGCACCTCATCTTAATGGCTCATTTAAGATTTGCGCAACAATTCCAAAGTGTTTTCAAAATTTGTGTTGGCTTGTCCAGTTGTCCTCCGCTTCTGCGTTGGCTCACTTGATGTGTTGGCGATGCTCCTGCATCATACTCCCTCGCTTGAAAAATCTCATGGGCTCCTGTCCATGAGATCCTGCATGGTCTGTCCATGCTTCTATATCTCAGCTTCAGTCTCCCAACTGGCAACTTCAACTGGATGGTTCTTCCAGTTGACCAGATACTCAAAATATTGTTTTCGCCTGGTCCTCTCACTCACTCTCTTGTCCAATATGCATTCCATCCGTGGCTTCTTTGCAACTGGAATTTGCTTCATCCACTGAATCGTTGGCTACTCATCTCCAGTCTTTGCTTCTCCAGCTCTGTATGGGTACAAATCTGATACATTGAATATCGGAGAAATTTTGATCCCATCGGGTAGTTCAATCTCATAAGCATTGTTCCCAAATTTTCTCAAGACCTTGCATGGACCGATTTTCTTCATCTTTAGCTTATTGTATGCTCCTCTTGGGAACCTTTGTTTCCTCAAATGTGCCAGAACTAAATCACCAACCTCAAAATGAAGTTGTCTCTGATGTTGATCTGCTCTGCGCTTGTATTCCTAACTTGAATTCTGCAACCGCTCCTTCACCTGGCTGTGAAGTTCCTTCATCGCCTTAGTGAATTCCTCTGCACTAGCGCTCCTAGTAGAAGTTTGTATTGAATCTCTCAGTTCAAAAATTCCCCTTGGCTGCATGCCATAAACAGCCTGAAATGGACTCTGGCCTGTGCTCCGATTCACTGAGTCATTGTACGCAAATTCTGCCTGTGGTAATATATTGTCCCAACTGCTGTGGTGCTCTATAACCAAGCTTCTCAGCAAGTCTCCCAGACTTCTGTTGACCGCTTCCATCTGTCCATCCGTCTGAGAATGATAAGCTGAAATAAACATCAAATTAGTCCCCAGCTTCTTCCATATGGTCCTCCAAAAATGCCCTATGAATTTCTTGTCTCTGTCCAAAACTATACTTTTCGACAACCCATGAAGTCGAATGACCTCTTTGAAGAAAATATTTGCAATGTGAGTTGCATCACTGGTCTTATGACATGGGATGAAGTGTGCCATCTTGGAAAACCTATCCACTACCACAAAGATTGAATCAACACCTCTTTGTGTCCTTGGCAACCCCAATACAAAATCCATGCTTATCACATCCCACGACCTTTCTGGTATGGGAAACGGTTGATAAAAACCCACATTCTGCTTTCTTCCCTTAGAATGCTGGCAAATTATGCATCTGTCTACAAATATTTTGACATCCATTCACATTCTCGGCAAAAAATATAACTCATTCAATTTCACAAATGTTTTGTCATGACCGAAATGTCCTGCCAATCCACCACTGTGTTTCTCCTTCAACAGATTCTCCCTCATGGAGAATTTAGGAATACACATTTGATTGCCTCTGAAAAGAAATCCTTCCTGGATCATGTATTCTATCCACAGGATTTTGTCTCTGAGAACTATATTCTCAGCTGCTTCAGACGCTTCCTGAAAATCTAGATCATCTGCGTACATATTCCTGAGATCATCAAAACCTAAAGTGCGGACTCTAAACTCCTGCAACAACAAACACTTCCTGCTCAAAGCATCAACAACTTTGTTAGCAGTACTAGAAATATGTTTAATAAAAAATGTGAAATTTTGCATATACTGAACCCATTTTAGATGTTTATGATTCAACTTCTCCTATTGATTCACAAACTGCAGTGCATGATTGTCACTGTACAATACAAATTCTTTGGGTATCAAGTAATGCCTCCATTTCTTTAATGCTTGTATGATAGTATAAAACTCCTTATCATACGTAGAGTATTTCAATTTCGCTTCATTCAGCTTCTCGTTGAAATATGTTATCAGCCTGTCTTCTTGACTCAAGACTTCCCCGATTGCAAATCCGCTTGCATCTCATTTCACCTGAAATGTTTTTTGGAAATACGACAACACCAAAACCGGTTGTTCCGTGATCTTCCTTTTCAACAGATTGAAAATATTTTTAGCTTCTTCTATCCAGTGAAAAGACTTATGTCACTTCTTCATTGTATTCATCATCACTGTGCTAATTCCACTTAAATTACTGATGAATTTTCGGTAGAAACTAGCCAAACCATGAAAAATTCTCACCTCAAATACATTCCTCGGTGATGGCCAATTCTTGATCACTTCCACCTTATCCGAATCCATCCTCAACTCATTTTCCAAAATAACAAATCCCAAATAAATGAGTTATGTCTTCATGAATGAGGACTTCTTCATATTAATCAACAGCTTCTCCTATTGTAGTTTCTGCATCACTGTAGCCAAATGCTTCAACTGCTCTGCCACTGATTTACTATAAACTAGTATGTCATCCAAGTATACAATGACAAATTTCCTGATGAACTCCCTCAGGACTTCGTTCATCAACCTCATAAAGGTACTTGGTGCATTTGTTAAGCCAAATGGCATAAAAATCCATTCATACAAACCCTCGGTTGTTTTGAATGTTGTCTTCGATTCATCGCCTTCTCTCATGCGAATCTGGTGATATCCGCTTTTCAAATCAATCTTTGAAAAATACCTTGCTCTGCTCAAGAAATCCATCAGATCATCCATTCTTGGCAATGGAAACCTGTACCTGATGGTTATCTTATTGATCACCCTCGAGTCGGTACACATCCTCCAACCTCCATCTTTCTTCGAACTGAGTACTGTTGGAACAACACACAGACTCAAGCTTTCCCTGACTAACCCTTTGTCCAACAACTCCTGGACTTGCCTTTTAACCTCCTCATTCTCTTGCGGCGTCAATCTGTACATGGCTTTATTTGGAAAACTAGCTCCTAGTATGAGATCAATATGATGACTCACACTCTTGACCAGTGGCAACGAACGAGGTAGTTCATCCACTATAATGTCAACGAACTCTTCGAGTAGTTCCTAAACTTCATTCGGTAAATCATCCACTCTTGTACTAGTCAGAACAATCCGCGGCTTCTTGACCACAAAGAATTGTGGATCCTCCTTCTTCTTAACCTCGGTAAGAAGTTCCTTTCCACTCATGAGAAATATTGTGTTGCTTACTTCCGGCTTCACCTCCTTATCCTTTATCAAAAGCAACATGTGTGTCCTCCCGTTTTTCTCTAGGGTGTATGTGTTCATTCTCCCATCATGAATCACATTTTTTTCATATTGCCATGGTCTACCCAACAATAGATGACAAACATCCATGGGAATAACATCACATAAGATCTTATCATTATATCCACCTATCTTGAATTCAACCAAGCATTGTTTAGTAACAGTTACCTGGTGTCCTTTATGTAGCCATGAAACTCTGTATGGGCTTGGATGATCAGTCGTCTCCAGCTCCAGCTTCTCTACCATCTCCATAGATACGAGATTATCCATGTTACCACTGTCTACAATGACCTTGCATACCCTATCCTTGGTCTTGCAATCAGTCCTAAAGAGTCTGGTCCTTTGGACTAAACTTTCCACCTCCTTCTCGAGTGTCAAAAGGAATTTTTGCATCATGAGCGATCTTCCGCCTTCAGCGTCTTCGACCTCAACATCCTGCCTCTGTGCTTCAGTGATGTGAGCTTCTCCAATGTCCTTATTTTTCTCTGGACACTCGTAAGACTTGGGCCCATTCTTTCCGCATGTGAAGCATGTGATTACTCCACCTTTTCCTCTTCCTCTGCCTCTAGTACGAGGAAAAGTGTTGTTGTCAGCATAATCTCCTCTTTGTTCATTATGTTTCCCTCTCTGTTCAACATATGGCCCCCGCTGTGAGGTTCCACCTCTCTCTGCATGAGTCTAAGGTTTCTTCCACTCCTCCTTGGGCTTCTGGTATTTGTCCTGGGCAACTGCTTTGCCTCTGGGTTGACTTCTTCCTCAGCCCCTCTGACTCTGTTTTTGGCTCAACTTCTCTTCATCTTTCAGAGCCATCTGATAAGCATATTCCACTGTTCGGATGGTTACCATGCTCATATCATCCTGGATATCATATCTCAGGCCATTCATGTATCTGGCAAGTTTTTCATCATTGCTCTCCCGATGACCTGCCCTGATGTTCAGTCGATAGAATTCCTCAGTGTATTTTTTCACTGTCATCAGCTTCTGTCTCAGATTCTGCATTCTCCTGAATAGAGTAATTTGATAATCCCTGGGGATGAATTTCACCTTCATCTTCGTGATCATCCTATCCCATCTCTTGATCTTCTGCTTTCCCTTGCAGTGCCTGTCATCTTGTAGTTCATCCCACCACAATGCTGCATGTCCTTTTAAGCGAGTAATAACATGCTTGACTTTCTTGTCCTCTTCAACATATTCGTAATCTAAGTAAGTATCTCGAGCTCTAATCCAATCTAGTAGCTCCTCTGCATCCAAGTTTCCCTCATAAATTAGAATGTCCATCTTCTCTCTTGCACCCATCCTGGCAATAGCTTTGATCAAACGCTCATTTGATGCATCTCCGGCTGTAACTTCCTCCTCTCATTCAACCTCTATTTCACTATCAGAATCACTCAGATCCCATGAACTAGTTGTGCGACTTTTCACTGTCTCCATGTCCTCAAGTCTCGCTCGAAGGTATCTCATCTGTCTCTCCATGGTTGGATCAATTATCTACCTGCCTCTTCTTCTCTGCACTTCCCTATCCTCTGGATCAGGTGACTGCCTATCTCTCCTTGGCGGCATGGTGAATTCTCCTCTTCTTTTCTATAGAAAGCAAAGAACAATATATCTTAGCTCTGATACCACTTGATGTTGTGTATCATAGTACTCCTTACCTCTTATGCCTTCCTCGCCTAAAATATAAAGACAAGAATCTGAAGCTCTGATACCAAACCGACGAAGTGTCACACCCGCAGGCACGCCTGCTCACAAGATCTTCCCTTTCCTCGGCCCAAAGAACACTAACCGGTCCTTCTAATTCCCTATCGGGAAATCTGCACCCACATATCTCTTTGTGTGACTCCCCCTCTCTTTACTTATCATGGAATCTGACTTCACAACCTTGCGAGGTTAGTGATCGAGCGTAGGACTCTCGAATCTCTGAGACTCGATATGAGTCAATGCTGACCCTTCCATTCCTTTGTTGGGACTTTCTCTATCGGGATCTCAGCACTCGCGGTGTCGAGCAACTCGATTCTCTGACTCTCGAGTCCCTATATGCCAAAACTATGATGAGCTCGCGGCTTTGAATTTTCAACGGTCCCATCACCTCGTCGGGATTTCGGACTTTGTGGGATCGCGAATCCTGATGTCTAATGTTTTGGGACTTTACTTTTCCAGAACCCCGATACAGTGTGCTACCTGTCCACCACCAACTCCTGTGGCCCCACACTGTACTTGTAGCCATTGGGATATCGCGTATCGCGATTTCACGACTCCCATTACCAAATCTTCGATTCCTTTCTTACAAAATCCCGATAGGCAATTTCGTGAATAATCCAACGCCCTTGGCTGGCTTGGATCAACATCTCTGCCCCTTCTAAGATTTAAACACTATGGGAATATCTATAGTATCACCCTGCACCCTTGCGAGATCCAATGGCTCATAGTGATTCGCTGATTTTCCCTGGAAGATATCAATCGTCCGTTCTTCCTTATGAAATCCACGAAATGACTAAGTGTTCTTCCACAGAACTTATCCACCTGTGTGCAAACTTGCGATGCTTCTTGCCAACCTTCAAGGCACAACTTTTCTACGTTGTCTTTCAACAAATTAAAAGGTCCTATCCCTCCTTAGCTTTTCCCCATGACCTCAAGTCCTTCAAGAAAACTCTTGCACGCACTCCTTGCGGCAAACCTTCAACAACGTCGAAGTGTTGAAGTCACTTGACTCTGCACACACCTGCAACAACAATCTATCAAATGATTCACTCAGGTTCGCAACCCTGAGACTTTTACCTGGCCTACGCACTCCTTACACAGCTCCTGTGCCCAACTGCACTTCTGGATGAATGAGAACAAAAACTATCTCTATCTGAACCCTCTATCAATGCACTCCTTGCGGACACTTCAACTGCACTCCTTGCAGGAATTCTCTGGCTCAAATAGAGAAATAATTGAAACTCATTACATCTCCCTCTCAGACTTCAATTCATACATGAAATCACATACACAAGATATAAAAGAAAATGTATAATAGGAAGCAAATGTTCATGAGCCTATCATTCAACACCAATACACAGAGAACAACACCAACCATGAATTTGAATCAAAGCTTTCTATTAATTCAAATGTCTATAAATGGGTGTTTTTAAACAGCTCTCTGCTTCTTCTTGCTCCAAATGCTTCTGAATAATGTTACAATGCACAATGAGGGTGTCTATATCCCGTTTACCTCTTGCGTTCTACAACTGTCTAGTCTAGAATTAAATTCTATCTACTTTAAATTAACTATTTTAAATGTCGTCTACCTACTAAGGATGAGAGATATCTTCTCAAGGTCCATTTACAATATACAAGTGTGCCTCATCTTAATGGCTCATTTAAGATTTGCGCAACAATTCCAAAGTGTTTTCAAAATTTGTGCTGCCTTGTCCAGCTGTCCTCCACTTCCGCACTGGCTCGCTTGATGTGTTGGTGATGCTCCTGCATCAAGTTGGCAGGTGGATAAACTTTTGCGGTGGCGTTAAGTCCAGCAGGAGAGCCCAGATCGTAGATCGCGACCAGATCAATGACGACATTTCATTGCGGAGACGCAACATGCTCTAATGATTAAATTATTGAGCAGTCCCACAATTGAAACCATGGCATAGAGAAACAACTATGTGGCAGAAGGAGGTGAATATCAGGCTCAAAATCAGTGTGAGTTCAAACATCTTTCGATGGCCCAACAATCACGTGCTTATAACATGTCCAATCCAAGAGAAACGTGTGGCCTCCCCCTAGACATTAAGCCTCGTCGTGATTCCGAGAAAAAATAGTTAATGAAAAAGGAGTGGTGGTTGAAACCTTGACTCACTCCATAAATAGAAGGTGTGGAGAATCTAGTCGTGGAGACAAAACTGTCAGCTTGAGGTACCCCTATGGATGGTTTTTCTTGCATCCCCATGCTGAGTTGAGTTTGCATTTGATAAGAAGATACACGCAAAATCTGACAGAAGAAGGCGCAGATGAAAGGTTTTGAATGTAATGGCCAGATCACACTCATGGTAGTCATGGATTGATCTGAGTATAAATCAATCAGTTCAATATTTTTGTTAAGGTCGTCAACTGGTTGAGTTGAGCTCCCTTCTGTGTAATTTTGATGCCATAACTATTCTCTGGTTATGTATCAAATTTGTGACTTTGCATTAATAGAAGTCATCATCTTTCATCTCTTTATTTAAAATGTGCTAAAACACTCGGGCATGGAGGATCCAGTCGGAGGTTGTGATTATGTTGTAATGTAGGTTTGATTGCAATAGTGTTGTGACCAGTTTTAGTCAGCTTCCTTGTTACCTTATTTCCCCTTATGCTGAAAGGCTCGAGCATGTATGATCCAATCGAGTTGTTGTATTTGCATGATAATGTAGGTTTGATTATTATGTTGCTGTGACATATTTCAGTGTTTGAAACTTGAGTTCAAGAGTTCTCTTGAGCCTGAGTTTTTCTTCACCAAGCTGCTTGAAAGTTAGATTCCCATATAATTCTTGTTCACCTCCCTCACTAAGTATTCCTTCTTCTCACACTTAAACTCAAATCAATGACTGAAGTTAATGAGGACCTCAATTCCCTGTGCATTGCTTGTCCATTATCTGTGATTAAAATCATTCTTATATTGAGTTTTTTCCATTTGATCTCCACTCATAAAACCAACATCCACAAACATTTTATGGGTACTGGGATTATCCTCTTGCAGTCTGAGGGTGACTCTCAGTGCTAACATTAATGACGTCATTTCCAGGGAAGGAAATGAATAAATCTTCACTGGGAGAATGACAATGATCAAATCTGATATTTCATGGTGAACAAAGACTAGACATATTTAGACTGCATATCATTCACCTGGAGGTTCCATAATTAATGAATCTAGTGGCGACTCCACAAGTTTAAGAAGTCATATTTTCATATGGAATCTATCTCATCTCATAGGTTTTCTCCTTTTAATTTCTCTGTTGTTCATGGTTTTCCAAATTTTGTTCCTACTATGGATGAGTGGGGTGATTTTTATCCTACATTTGGAAAACATAGAGATGACAACCATGTTGAGCATCTGCTTGAGTTTCATGAACTCATGCATCAGTGGGGAATACATCATTAGGATGTATTAATGAATATGTTCATGTTCTCATTAGAAGGAGATGCTCGTGAGTGGTATCAATCCTTTCCCCCTGCTAGCATCTCCTCCCTGGAACAGTTTCATGTAGTTTTCAATATGCATTGTCAAAAGTTTTATTCCTCTGAGTTAATTTGTCATAGTTGTTGTGAGGAGTATAAATACTGTGTTCGGGATATAGCTAATCCTTATGAAGGTTGTGAGGATGAAGAAGATTCCTTTGATGAGGAATCAATTTTTTTCTCTTCCCTGTTCATCTATATCTGATGAAAACTATGTTTGTTGTCTCAGCAAGGAAAGTGCATAAATTGAGCCTTTTTTGGAAGATGATATTATTTATAGCCATGTCCCTAAAAATCCTATGTATGAGAAACCTACTTTTGACTCATATGATGATGATGAGATACTTCTTCTTGGATTGAATCTTGAAAGGCAGTGTGTGTTTAGTAATGAAGAACCATTTTCTCTTGTTGGACAAAAGTTACCTCTTGGTATGTCATTCAAGGCTCCTCCTTTATTTGATAATTATGGAGACAATGATGAAGATGTGGAGGTGTTTCTCGAAGCAAAGAGAATTAGTATCCAGCCTTCTATGAAAATGAAAGCTTCAGCCAAGAGCAACATGTTAAGGAGAAAGAGACATCCATTGATATACATGAGGAGATTTCTTACCATCAACTAGTAGATATGATCAGGGCAGATCAAGGAGAAGTGGATCAGTATCCTGCATCATCCTTTCAATCACCTATTCTTTCCATAGACTTTCAACCAGATGTGAGTAGCGATAAGACTGAGAAGGATTTTTTTTACCAACCCTGTAAGTTTTGTCACCTATTTTATGACCCTATAGGGGAATACATGGAGTTTCATTTTTTCCATGTATTGAAGCCTCCCAAGTTTATCTTACCTTCAACACTAGGAGGAGAGCTAAATAATGTAATCGATTTCCTTTCACAGTTTCATTATCCTTTGTGGATCAGTGACGGAGTGAGAAAATTTTATGTTAGGAAATTACTTGGGTGGCTTTGGTGGAAGTTTGCTTTCACCTAGCACATTGTAAAAATTAGTTTGTATAGGATTGTACATAAATAAGCTCCTTTTGGAGAACAAGTTTTTGTTTTCTTTTTGTAAGTAGAATAGTCTATATATCAGCCTGTGTCTTCAACAAAATGTATTTGAGCTCGACTCCACAACCCAATAGCTAAGGCATTGCAACTACGTGTTCTTGGCAGCTCATAGGGAGCATGACATCCTCATAGGGAGCATGACATCCCCTATGGAGCCAATGTTATCACATGAAGTTGTCAAGGGTCACAACAGTTGTCCAAATCTTTTTCTTGCATAAGAAACATCCATGGGCACAACGTGCAAAACTCAAAGAGGTCTATTGCGGGCTCAAAACAAGCGAGCAAGTAGGTTCAAATTTTAATGATGGAGATCCCAGGAGAATTTTAGATCAGTGGCTCTTGGATGATTAGGATTTCAAAGTAGTGCAAGGGCTAATGACTAGGCATAGGAGCTGAAGTCCCGAAGTAAATATGATCCATTGAAGACTGAGGACATGTGTCAACAAATTTCACACTTTGAAAGATTGCACGGGAACGTAGAAGCTCGAACTCCTGAAGTAAATCTCGCCCATCCAAATATGGAGGAAACGTGGAGGCATATCCCTCACTTCGGAGATTCGAAACTCCGGAGGATTGTGGGATTTATGCATTGAAGACTCCCAAAGACCCAAAGCGTGAATTCCTAAAGTAATTGTGAGTCATTAATCTTCGTAGTAGGAAGCAGGGTCCATCCAAGAGTGGTGCGTGGCAACAAAGGTGGGGATTTTCCAGATCGTAGATAGCGATCAGATCAATGGATCGCGTGTATTCGACATGTCAAAGCTGTGCAAGGATTAGTGGCTAGGCAGAAGCCCCAGATTTGCAGATCAAGAACCATGTTTCCTTCTCCATTGGGCAATCAATATCTACTTCGAGAATCCAGACTTCAGGAGTTTTAGATCCTCCCCTCTCGCTTTCATCCGGAGTCTTTTCTCCTGAAGTCCACAGATCGTTGTCGCGTATCCATCCAAATATAATGGTGGTAGTTTTCTTCAGGACTCCGAGATTCGTGAGTTTCATCGTCCTCGCTCCTATCTTCATCTCGAGTGTTTTCTCCTAGAGTTAACATATCCTTGCTGCATTTCCTCCTCAGATCGACAATCATCGTTAACTTAAAATCTCTAGCTCTACATGCATACTGCCCCCAAGCTCTGAGGTGTCAAAGTACATGGAAGTCATCAGTTTAGATATGTGGTGTTCTCATCAGTCATGACACCTGGCATCCATCTGGAGATGACACCTGACACTCAATCCAGACGCCTTTGGGCATATCATCTGCTTGTTTCCAAGTGACATGTGTCACCTCTCTTTTCCTGACATGTCAGCATAGTGACGTAAGGCCACCATGTCAGATCATCCTCCAGGAAGTGTTCTTGTTGAACGCCAAAATTAGCGCCATCTCCCAGCGTGGTTAGAATGATCCTAAAGTTGTCAGGTAGACAAAATTTTGTGGTGGTGCTAAATCCAGCAAGAGCGCCTAGATCACAGATCACGACCAAATCAATGTCCATGTTTCATTATGGGGACACAACATGCTTCAATGATAAAATTCTTGAGCAGTCCTGCAATTGAAACCATGGTATAGCGAAAGAGCTACGTGGGGGAAGGTGGTGAATTGTGGGCTCAAAAGTGATGTTAGTTCAAACTGCTTTCAACGGCCCTGCAATCACGTGCTTATAAGACGTCCAATCCAAGAGCAGGGTGTGGCCACCTCCTAGACATTGAGCTTCGTTGCAATCCTGAGAAAAAATAGTTAATGAAAAAGGAGTGGTGGTTGAAACCTCGACTCACTCCATAAATAGAAGGCGTTGAGGATCTGGCTATGGAGACAGAACTGTCAGCCCAAGGTACCCCTATGGACGGTTTTTCCTACATGCTCATGTTGAGCTGAGTTTGTGTTTGATAGGAAGATACACACACAGTCTGATAGAAGAAGGTAGAGTCAAAAGGATTTGAATGAAATGGCCATATTACACTCTTGGTAGTCATGGATTGATCTGAGTATAAATCGATCAGTTCAATATTTTTTTAAGGCCCTCAATTGGTTGAGTTGAGCTCCCTATTGTGTAATTTTGTTGCCATAATTGTTCTCTAGTTATGTATCAAATTTGAGACTTTCGCATTAATAGAAGTTAGCTTCTTTCATATCTTTGTTTAAACTATGCTGAAATACTCAGGCATGGAGGATCTAGTTGAAGGTTGTGGTTCTATTGTAATGTAGGTTTGATTATAGTAGTGTAGTGACCAGTTTTAGTCAGCTTCCTTGTTACCTTATTTCCCCTTGTGTTGAAAGGCTCAAGCATGGAGGATCCAGTCGATTTGTTGTAGTTTCATGATAATGTAGGTTTGATTATTATGCTTCTGTGATATATTTCAGTGTCCGAAACTTTAGTTCAAGAATTCTCTTGAGCCTACGTTTTTCTTCACCAAGCTACTAGATTCCCATAACAATCTTGTTCACCTCTCTCACTAAGTCTTCCTTCTTCTCACACTTAAACTCAAATCACTGACTGAAGTTAGTGAGGACCTCACTTCCCTGTGCATTTCTTGTCTAGTTTTTGTGATTAAAATCATTCTTGTATTGCGTTTTGTCCATTTGACCTCCACTCATAAAACCAACATCCACAAGCATTTTGATGGGTATTGGGCTTATCCTCTTGCAGTCCGAGGGTGACTCTCAGTGCTAACAGGACCCTATGGTTGTACCTTTATTTTTCTCATATCAAACTCCTTTGAAGGTGAAGAAGGTCCAAGAGAGACATATTTCAATTAGGTTAAGAGTTTTTTAGTCTACCAAATTGGAGATCAAGGTTAGGGCTTCCAGAATTGGGGTTTTGGTGAATAAAGAAACAACATCAAACATGACCATGAGCTCTTGATCACCAAGGTGAATATTATGAGTTTTGTGAATGAAATTAGTGAAATATTTAATAAATGAGGAGTTTTTACCTACAAAGGAATGGATGTTATCAACAAGAAATCGATAAAGGGCATGAGTGGGGGCTACGATGCTGCTAACTATAGGCCTAAGAGGAATATTTTTTTTTATGAATTTTGGGTTTCCCAGAGATCTTAGGGATTTGGGGGTTATGAGGGATGATATGCTTTTGGATGTTGGGATCCAAAGAAGAATATTTAATGGCTTTAGTGATCAGTTTTGTAATGGTATTAATATGATGTCACACACCCAACTCCCTAATTACACTTTAAGGAATGGGGTATTAAATTTCCATTTTTCCTTGACCACCTCAAATCATGTTTAAAAGGATACTATCACCTTCTGCTCGTCGATAGCTTTCCAACTACTATACATTTTTCTCAATCCGAGTTTTGGATAAAAATATATGGCCTCTTAAAGTTTTAAATTCTTCTTCATTTATAATGCCACATGGAACCCATGTGGCTCCACGTCACTCTCTAAAATAGATGTGGTTGTTGGCATGGCACCTCCCACTTGTTCTTCCAAACTCTCGGTCTATCAGGTCTCAAGATCCAACATGATCCCAAAGGCCCGATCCAACATGATATAGCACTTGAGGTACATGGCCCTGTCATAAGGTGACACTTTTCTATGGTGTATTGGTTTAGTGATTCTTTACTGCATCACGTTGAATCACCAGACCATCAGCCCATCGGGAGGGCCTGTGCTCATTCCATCCTTAGACACTTGATCTGGCATGAGTTGACAACTCACACATGCATCCCTGTCAGGTTCTACCACCTAGCCTAACCATGATATGACATATGGCCATTGTCACCTCATGACATGTGGCACTCATTTCCTCCTCAAATCTATACCAAATATTCCAAATCTACATGACACATGGCACCACCACCATGTGACATATGGACCTTTTAGGGACACTATGTTGATGCACCGATTTGTGACACATAGCCCCAGAAAATGGGTTGTTGGGACTTTATTTGTACGAGGTATAAACTTCGTGAACTCCCGATATATAACATCTGGTGATTACAAGGTAACTAAGTTAAACCTCTCAATTATGGGGTGATTAATTAACTCAAACTCGAGGTTAACACCCCATAGTTTGTGTATAATATCTACGACTAAGATATCTCAGCTGATGGATCTAACGACTAAGGTTCCAGGCACAATCCTAAGGCCTTCGTGCTCAACTGGACCCACACTCACATAGTGGATTCCACGTGGCATCGAATTTCCACCTAAAACCCCATCCAAATATGACAAATCTAGGTGACACGTGGTACCACCAAATGGTGACACATTTTCTTCCCACAACACGACACGTGGGCCATTCATCGAGTGACATGTAGTCATTAAGTATCGTACATTTGGTTTTCCTGTGATATGAGCTTCAAAAACTCCTGATTCCCAAGATTAAAATGAGATTAATTTCCCTAATCACAAGTATTACAAAGTGATTAACTGGTTAATCTTGGGGTCTACAACCCCACTATATATACGATTGGGATCTCCTCTCAAGGAGATCTGACGGCTATAAATAAAAGAAATTATTCAACATTCTTGGCCCTCTATCGGCCCTCGCTTAATATCTCAGTAGAAATCTATAGTGGAAATTAACTCATTGATAAAAAAATTGATGACCCTCATTTTTCCTTGGAGTCCCTCCTTCGGAGTTCACCCATTTCACTGACTATGAAAAGGCCTACTCCAAAGGAACTCCTTTCATCAAATCTAGCAATCAATATCATTTCTCAGAGCTCTTTCCTTTTCTCCAATATACAACCCAAATATCCTCTCAGAGCCTTCCCATCAGAGCCCTGCCTCTTTGGATCCAAGGGTCGAGGTTACCCTCTAACTGAATTGATGACTATGGTCTTCTCTCGAAGTTACTCTCATCAAATTTTGTCTCCACAAATCACTTTGATCAATACCCATCTAATGGAAGGTCTAGATCTATCGACCTGTAGATCCGACGATTGACAAATAAAGGCGACCATCCAAAGGCTTCAGCCCAACAGGGCCCACATTTTTCCTCTTGATGAACTAGGTGTCGACACCTATGATCCTCCAGACATGTTGGCTGCCACATAGTCATGCCACATCACTTTGATGCCACCTTCTCTCTCTTTGTTCTTATAGGGTAGGGCATGGAACCAAGAGTTGGAACCATTCTATCATTACTCAACCTCGATGGTCAAGATTCATTCCTCATCCCTCCGATAGATCAACGGTCCTTGTTGATTTAGAGTTTGTCTTCCATAGGTGTCTTAGCCTACTCCAACGAGGGGCCATGATATTTTACTACACCAGATCGATGACTGAGATATGTTCTCACCACTTACCAACTAACGATAGATATCTATCTCAATCTACGATACATATCTCCTTTCCGAGTCTCCTCTATTAGAGTACCTTATCGAGCTCGCACTCAGCCATTATAAAAATATGCCCTCCAATGGAGGGCAAGGAGATGTCATCATCTCGATCCTATGGTCTAGGTTAAAACCAAGGTCATAAGGCTTCCAACCTCTTTCTTAGACATTCACATCCCTTGACCACTCCTCTAGTGACACACGTCACTATTAGGACACACTAGTTTCTGAGTTGGCAGGATGTGTCATGTGACTTCATCCTTCTCTTATATATATACATATATTGAAGAAATGGAATCTTGCCTGGGAACCCTGTTAAAGTTTCTTCTATTATTAGGTTACTTCCAATTTACTAGATAACAATAACATAGATAGGATCATTGAGAGAAACAAAATCACAAGAGTACACAAGCATTTATCCCGGGAAACCCTCAAGGGGAATAAAACCTAGCAAAACTTCCTTAATATAGATAGCCAATACAATTCCAAGACAATGAACCAAGCAATACAAAAATTCCTCTCCCAGAGATGTGCCTCTCTCTCTCTTCCTTCTTCTCCAACTTCTGCTTCAGAATTGTGCTCTGATGAACAATTGAGTGTGTGTCCAAATGAGGTGTTAGCCTCTCTTATTTATACAATATGGAACATGTGAACTGGGGTGTCTGTTCACTGGCTGGGATGACTTCTCATTCTAGGTGGTTATAACCACTTTAATATATTCTGGTTGGGCCAACTTCTCATTCTGGGTGGTTATAACCACTTTAATATATTATGGGGCCGAATGTTCATTTAGCCTATTACAATTAGGTTTTGACTAATCCAAAAAAGGGGATTTGGTCAATTACAATGCTCGGAATCATCAATCCACAAAAGGGGATTGATGTAATCAATAATAAATACATTTTATCTTTATCCACAAAAGGGGATAAGAATATTCTTTGCAGTTACACAATATTTTAACACTCCCTCTTAACAAGAAGAATATTCTTTATCTTTTGATAGCTCACTGGATGTCGACATCAACTAGGTAGCAACATCCACTGGATAACATCATCAACTAGGCAACATCATCAATTGGATAACATCATCAACTGGGCAACATCATCAACTGGGTAACATCATCAACTAGGCAACATCATCAACTGGGTAACATCATCAACTGGATAACATGAGGCATCAATATAATCCACTTGGTCATCTGGCATCATGATCACTGACTGGCATATCTATAAATCATCGAAATTTTTTTCTCTTTATCTTCACGTAGAAGATACTCTTTCTTTCTTTCGTCTTCACGCATAAGTTACTTCTTTCTTATCTTCACATAGGATATATCTTATCTTCACACAGAATATGTCTTATCTTCACACATAAGATATTCTATGAGTTTTTCCATTCCTTTTATGTTCTCCCTTCTCTTGTAGTCATCTATCTCACCCATCCACTGGGGAGGACTACTACCATAACTTCACTCCTAGTCATCCCACATGAACTAGAGAAGCTAAGATGCTATCCTGGGAAAAACTAGACTCCCTTTCCATGATCCATGTAGGATCACGACATAAACCTCAAGAGCCAACTAACCATTCCAGATGCTCAAGGTTTGTGTTCCAGGCTACTCAATCCTTGGCCAAAGGAGAGTATCTACCCACTTCCCCTTGGAGAAACATCCACATTCCTCTCTACGAGGGTGGTCACACCCATCTCTATGAGGTTATTCTACCATGTCCCCAGAGTATCCAAAACTCAACACTTGGATGGAGGCCAACCTTGGCAAATTTTTCATTCCCCTTCTCTATGAAGGTCTCTTCTCTTTCTCCTTCTCTATGAAGGTCTACCTGTAGGATTTCTCATTACTTTTCTACCAAGGTCTAGCTATGGGATCCAAAAAATCTCTTGTGGTCCAAAATATTTCAATGGTATAATACCATGCTACCCATCTGCTGGGCACCATCCATCTACTTTCCTCATTGTACCAAATCATGATCCTCCATTTCGAACTCGGAGACATAGCACCCTCTTGCACCAAACTAAGAGCTTCTAATCATCATCCCTGGGTGCCTTCTTGAGTTCATACATTTCTTTATTTCTGACTTCATAATGGATCAAGCTGCTCCCTCTGCATCTATAAGAACAGTACTAGAGCAACCTGTAGTTACCTGCATCTCATCAACTATATCTAAGTATCCATCTTTTTCTTCATCTTGAATATTTTTGTTCTGCATCTTTAGGAGTCTCCTGCTCCTATATAGATACTGGATATTGTCTGGTCTTTACTAACTTTCATCATATCATATGTCCTTCTTGTGTTGTCTAACTTCTGCAAGTCATGACATAAGCTCTTTCTTCCGAGACTTGTAAACTTACATACAATATGCTTTATTTGTCACTCTCATGAGTGATCATACAAGAAATAAATATTTCATCTCTTTCTTCATCCTCTTCTTTGATACTTCCTTCATAAGTCTGCATAGACACTTAAATAAAATGACGTTAATTAACATTCTCACAAAAAACTAACTTGTAATGAGAATGTATTAAAGTAAACAAGATACTAAAACTAAACATGAATACTTATCTTTTGTTTTTGTGTGGGGAGGCTCTATGGACTCCACCATTTGGTATCTTTCTTCATATCAACTATCTTCAACTTAAAGTACATAATCCTTAATTTCTGCTAAAGATTGCTTTAAGGGAGGAGATTCCTCTTCTTCTACCACATGTGCTTGATACTTTCTTTTTCCTTTTCCTTGAGGACAATCATAGGAAAAGTGTCCCAACTTTTGACAGTTGTAGCATATGATCTTTGAAACATCTTTTTTATTGTCTAGAACTCTTATGGAGTCAGCTTATTTATTGTTCTTCCTGAGGGAACTTATTTTGTTCTTTTGAGCTGTAAGAGCTTCCTCTTCATTAACAATTAATCTTTTATGTCGGTCTGCAAGTCTAGATTCTTCGTGTGTGCAATCTACCCATAACTTATCAAACTTGGGTAACTTGCTTCTTTCACACACTCCTTGTACAAAAGGAACCCAAAATGTTGGAAACCAATTTAGGGTTGTGGTTACAAGCTCTTTATCACTAATGACATCTCCAATAGCTGCAAGTTGATATCTGATTTGAGAAACTCTCATAAGGTAGGATGTGACAGATTCTGAGTTTTCCATCTTCATATTATGAAGTTGATTTCTTAAGGTAAGATTTCAGCTGATGTCTTTGCTTTCATATAACCTGTTGAGTGCTTCATACATTTGCCTTGTTGTATATAGTTTGGATATATGAGGGATCAAGTGATCCTTCACTAAATATAACACGATTCTCTTTGCTTTCTTTTCATTCTTCTTATGCTTGGTCTTTTTCTCTTCTTCATCTGGTTCTGGTACACCCACTGTAACATGTTCTAGGAGATCATTCTTGTCTAGAATCATCTGCAACCTATGCTTCCAAGATCTGAAGTTTTTAGATCCTTCCAACCTGTCTTTTACCCTCATGCTGGTAGCCATTCTTTCTTGCAGTAGAAATAATCCTAGCCCTCCGGGCTATAGAAATAATAAAAAATCAAATTTCTTGGATCTGAAAACTGAACTCACGAAAAGATGCGCTGGACTGAGGCAAGTAGCCTAGTGTGTTTAGATTTCAAAAAATCCAACTTTACCCTCCAAACTTGATCTGCATATTTTTGGACTAGTGCTTCTGGTTTTCTGGTACTTCTAGTACACTGGTACTCCAGTTTTCTGGTACTTCTAGTACCCTCGTACTCTAGTTTTCTGGTACTTCTAGTACCTTGTGAAAACTAGGGTTTCACTTTCCAGGAAATCTATCCACTGAAAATGTGCGTTGAAGATGCCAAAATGTTCCTTGAGGTAGGGCGCACCTTTCTAGATGGGTTTGGCGCTGAAATTATTCTTTAATAAAAAAACCCTAATTTTCTTGTATGACAACAATGACGTTTTTCTTTTTCCTGTGAAAGATTCTCTCTTCAGCTTAGCTTTGATACCATCTTAAAGTTTCTGTTATTACTTTCAATTTACTAGATAACAATAGCATAGATAGGATCACTGAGGGAAACACAATCACAAGAGTACACAAGAATTTATCTTGGGAAACCCTTAAGGGAAAGAAAACCCAACAAAACTTCCTTAATATAGATAGCCAATACAATTCCAAGATAATGAACCAAGCAATACATAAATTCCTCTCCCAGAGATGTGCCTCTCTCTCTCTCTTCCTTCTTCGCCAACTGCTTCTTCAAACTTGCACTCTGATGAACCAGTGAGTGTGTGTCCAAATGAGGCGCTAGCCTCTATTATTTATACAATCTAGCACGTGTGAACTGGGGTGTCTTTTCACTGGCTGGGATGACTTCTCATTCTGGGTGGTTATAACCACTTTAATATATTCCGGGGCTGACTTTTCATTTAGCCTATTACAATCAGGGTTTGACCAATCCACAAAAGGGGATTTGGTCAATTATAATGCCCAACATGATCAATCCACAAAAGGGGATTGATATAATCAATAATAAATATATTTTATCTTTATCCACAAAAGGGGATAAGAATATTCTTTGTAGTTACACAATATTTCAACAAACCCTACCCACCGGGCAACATACCACTAGCCCGTGCCAATAAGATGAGGTTGGGGAAAAAAATATGGGGGTATGGGATCTGACTGACCCCATTTGAACACGATCAATGGTGGGGATCCCTCTTGAGCTTGGTTATGATATTGATGGCAGAGATTTCTCAGGTCCATGGATCTAACGACTATCATTTGATCATTGATTGTTCAGTGATTGTCAACGATTGGGCTAGTCCATTTCTTGGAAAGTTAGTATCGATCCTTGCTCTGAGATCGAAGTCTACAAAGTCTTGTCAAATAGTCCAAGCATTAAGAAATTTCAGTTAATAATTGGGTCCTGGCAATTTCTGTGGTCTTGCACTACTTCGGTCCACAAGACAAATTTCTCAATTTCCTTGGGTTGTTTTAACATGTTTACCAGCATTTCGTAAGCCTACCACTAAGCCATATGGTCAATTTCATTTCTCTTTATCCTAGAATATTATAGGATGCTCATATTCAGTTGTGCAAGGAATGCTCCATAGTTATCATCCTACAATTATTCAGATGCAAGGGTTTACCAATTAAACAAGCATTATTACCATTAACCATGCATGCACATTCCTAACAAAATTACATGCATCCAACCACACATTTCAATTCAAATACATCGAATATATGAGATACTTATATGTATTGCAAGTTATAATGAACAAACCAACTGTGGGTGTTCTCCTTTCCACCCAACTGTAGGCAAGATGCATTCACTCTTAGCACTCTGGCCACCCTTGTTCCAAGCCATGATACCACTAGGGAGTTTTGCACTCATTCGTGCATTGTTTTTCAACAACATCTATTTTCTTCAGGTGCCCCCAACTCAGATCTCCTCTCCTCTATCTGCACACATCCCTCTCTTTTCTTCCCATGCCAAAACAAAATCTCCTATGCACGCAGTCGAGATTTTTTTTCTTGCACACCCTCCCATAGGAAGGTTCTTGTCTTGTCCTCTTTTTTTGGTCAAAAGAGACTCAGTTTCCCCACAATTCAACTTGGAAAGTGTGACATGGTACTCGATGGTACCCCTGGCTGAAAGTTTATGCTGTCCTAGCCAGGTCTTCCCATACCTATATTAATTGAGGGTGGTTGGTTGCTCAACCACCAACCCTTCCTCATTAACTAATTTTCCTTGAAATCAAAGTTAAAGGGAGTATCTGAATATTCCCAAATTACATACCTCAGCAGTGAAGATTGGGTTACCTAGTTAGGGCATAATGAACCCCCCTCTACAGGCTTTCTCATTCTCTCCTCTAGTGGTATCATGACCAATACTTTCAAGGCTTCCCCCATAGTTAGTTGTTGGCATTTTCAATTGATAAGTAATACAATTACAATATTTACATGCAGGGATGATTTTAAGGATGGAAATTTATTTTAAAATGTAGAAACCTTGGTGAATCTTACTAATCCTTCATATACCAACTATAAAGTTTTGGCGATATTTTTGTAAAATATTCAAATTTATAAGGATTTTATATAGTGTGTTTAAAATTTTGGTGATTTTTAAGATAAAATAATTTTATCCTATAGAATTTGGGTGAATCATTTTTAGAATAGAGAATCGTTTTTTGGAAAAAACCATGAAAAATTAGCCCATGAGTGAAATTTATCCCCTAAAATCATCCCTGTTTACATGTCATTGCATGTAAATCACCAATTATAATTAATCACAAGATGGAGAAACAAGGGTGTTACAATCCCCTCCCCCTTAAAGGAACATTTTCCTCGGTGTTCTTTCTCAGTACACCTACCATGCCTTTATCATTTAACTTATTCAACATCATATTCCTTTTTCTTCATAGTCTGGTCATATCCGAAACTTTAGCATTTTAGAACGTGGCTACAACAATCTTCAATAACAAGCATATTAATTACAATTTCATGCAAAAAAATTTATTGTTGTTCAAACTTAAGATGAAATATTCACAAATCAACACAATACTTATCTATGCAATCCATGGATCTCCATCCATATGGCTGTCTCATTAACTTGTACCACTATTTTCCTTGACATACCCATTGTGTATATGATCATAATCAACATATTACAAGGACTTTCGAAGTCTCCTTTTACTTATGGTCACTCACCCTCCAGGCCCAGGCTCAAGCATCCCCTTCTATGCTATATAGTCCCTCGGGTGATCCATCTTGCCTTGCCAAGGTTTTCTTGCACACGATTTTTTTTCCGAGACTTCCTAGAGTCTTATAGTTGAGGCATCCATCCAACTTTCTCTTGTTGAGGAATTCCTCTGGCCTGTGTTACCTCAACACGATATTCTTTTATGGCGATCATGACTTGTGAAAGGGTTCTCATGTCACAACAATAGCCTTTTTCTATGCTTTCTAAGATTGAAAACCATCATCTGTCCCTCCAGGACAAATATGTTATCTCACTTGTATCACATGCATACAGTAACCGCAAGACACAACATCAATTTCAATCTAATTTCTTTCAAACTTGTTACCCACAAATTTTCTAATTCACGATTTCATTTTTTATCCATTCCATACAGGAACATGTTTCCACAAGCCTGAGACTTCTTTCTCATGGTAGTTTGGATCCTTTATAATAAACAATCATTGGTCTTTCTTATGGACTTACAACACTTCCATATCCAAAACCCTTCTTCCTGCAATTCATTTTTCACACAACCAAACAAATTTTTAGTTCTCATGCACAATATATGTTCATTTCACACTTTTAGTGGATTCCAAACTATTTTGAAACTATGCATACTAACCATAAAATCACTTTTATCTATTCAATAATATAAAGAAAAAGGAAATAACAACTCCTTTCACATGCCTCATTCCAACATACCAAACTTTTCAAAATGGAATCAAACATTAAATGAATTTAATCAGTGTGCCAATGTCCATGGTCACATTCACACAAATTACACCTTTTTATTGATTTAAGATTATTACTTTTCATATTAGGCACTCTTGCCATTATGCATTGGAATTCATCCAACTTACCACATGGTTCCTTTAAACACATTTATTATTATAGTAGGACTATGTTTTCCTGTTTTAGATGATCATGACCTCAAATTAGCATACATGAAACTAAGAGTTTCACATGAATGTATTTAATCATTCTCTCTTTATTAATAACCAGGGTACCAACACTCATGGCCACCCAATTCCTTTCTTTATCCTTCAAGTTTCTCTTTCCTGTTAATGAGTTTACACTCAAGAAGTTGAAATGATCGAGGCTCGTCCTGTCGATGAGAGATTGAGGAATATTACCGTAGAGGTGGTTATGGGAGACAAATACAAGGAACATCAATACGCCTATGTGAGGAGGAAGATATCCTGATAGAGTGTTCCAGCTTAGATCTAACCCATATCTAAGACTGGCTTCAAGGTTTCCCAACTCCAAAGGAATGGTCATGCCTTATATGCAATTTCATAATAAATTGAATTTTCAAACTACCTTAAATAACCCAAATTATTATTTTAACAACATAACTTAACATATAATCTCGCGTTGCACAAATTTATATGAAAATAAAACAATAATCTAAATACCAATTATACAAGGTGATCTGTATTTATGAGTGGAACCAAATGAATAATAGATTAAATGCCATAACAGAGAGATACTTAGAACAACAACAAATATCCATTGAACAATAACTTTTATTCAATAAAGAAAATAGGGTGAACCTGTAAAACTGAAACAACTTGCTCTAATGGTTACAGTGAGGCTCCAGGGGCCTTTTTAACATTACTCATGAATGCCAAAACCCTAAACATTATTTTCTTTTCTACACCAAATTGTCCTTCCATATGACTATAATGTGCCTCCAAAATTATCTTTTCACTCCATACAATTGAGTTGTCCTTTCATATGACTATAATGTGCCTCCAAAATTATCTTTTCACTTCATACAATTGGGGCCACAGAAGGTCTCATTCCCACGAGTTAATAATTTTGGTTAGCACCATCACTAGGAGCTTACTAAGGCCCATTCCCATGAGTTAATAATTTTGGTTAGCACCATCACTACGATCTTACTAAGGTACTCTACACCATGGTTTGTGCTTCTCCTCTTGTAATTAATGTTCAAGTGAAATTTTTGCAAGTATGTAGAACACTTCTAATGGCTGTCAATATGTAACTTTCCCATATTTACATAAATTGCAAGGGATTGTGATCATTGTGGATGATATTTTCCTTTCCTAGAATATAATGCTTCTACTATTGGCATGTCTACACAATGGAATACATCACCTTACACCTTATCATAAGGGATACATGTAAATAGTGTCATAAGGTAACAACCTAAAATTTTGGGACCTTTTCCTGAATAGTGTCAACGGAGATTGCAGACTCTTAGGGACCTTTTAGTGAACCCATTCCTGTAAAGACCTCGTTACCGCGTAAATATGATCGCACCCTAACACTCTCTATGTCGTATAAGGAAAAACCTATAGCTTGAAAAAAGTATAGCTTGACAGAAGTGTTGAAACTCTTTCACCCCAGTCATATGCTCCACATTACATATTTTAGTCAATGCACGTTCCAAGATCTTATTAAATTCTTCAACAGTCGTAATCGATCGTTTTGTTGAATAACGACAATAATGATTACATCATTGCCTCGATTAGTAGTATATGTGGTTTAACAGTTGAAGAAATTAATGAGAAATCTATGCTTCATAATTTACTCCACACAGATTTGGAGTAGTACTGGCCTGAACATGGATAAATAGACGTGGGATTTCATGTAAGTTCTAGTTTAAATATTTTTAAGTTATTTTTGAATAGGTTCTGGTCAAGTATTCAATAAGGGAAAGAATATATGCTTCACCACAACATTGAAATGAAAGTATTCAATAAGGGCAAGAAGCTAGGCTCCACCACAACGTTGAAAGGCAAGAAAAACGATCCATTCTATTAGTTTATGTTAGTTGTAAGGAATGATTTTTTTTTAAGAATTAACACAGAATTATTGAAGAAATCTCAGTAAGTTCTTCAGTCTTTTAGTCTCTATATTCTTCCAGAATAAACTCTATAGGTTAGGGAGTGAGGAATCCTGGATGGAGTCAGGAAGAGGGAGTTAGGAATCATGGATGGAGTGAGTTAGCGAGTCAGGAAACCAAGATGAAGTATTAGATAAATAAGTTTTGAAACTACGATGGGTTTTGGAGGGAAGAGATGCGTGCAACTTCTCTTGGTCAATTGCAATTCTAAGAAGTTACATTACTGTATTGGAATTTTTATCATATAATGTGGAATTAGAATTCAAATTCAAACTTGGTAACTATGCTTCTCATACTATTTTCACAAAAGTATCAATAATTCAACCGTCCAATCCTTGATAAAGAAATTCAAACTGTAACACTCGTTGGGTGGTGCCTTCAATAATCAACATGTTTTACCTTTTTTTTCCCATAGAAAATTAGCTCAAAATTATATTCAGATATAATTTTTTTTACATAATATCATACATGGCCAAGCCCAATATTAACATGATTGATAATAAGCTTTGGTAAAAAGGAAGTAGCAGTCTTTGATTTCATAGAGTCACTCAAGGAGATATAATACTAGAAAACAAATAACCATTAGTGGAGCACACAGTCAAGATGGTTATGATCATAACCCAACTAGAAACCATAAAAAAAACTATCTTGAAAAACTGGGAATATGTATCAGAACCTAGCCAGATAATTCATGGGTTTGTGCTCCTCCAAGTTCCCATAGATAATAAGTTATTTTTCCTTCAGACTCAAGAAGATCTTGTTTTGATAGTTGGTCTGCCTCTTTGTTGAATTGTTTGTAGATGTGGTGGAAGCTAATAGGATGAATTTTTTTTATAAGATCTTTAGTTCCAATCTTCCAGCCTTCAATAGAACATGCCTGTATTTGTCCTCTATCATTGAGTCAATCTATAATCACCCTGGAGTCACCCATGGCTTGGATTTTTGGGAGGGATAGATGACTAACTAGAGTAAGAGTGGCCCAAATACCCAAGAGCTAAGCCTTTGTATTTGTGCCTTCACCATTGTTTAGATGCCATCTATAAACTAAGGAGTCAAATATTTTAATAAACTCTCCTGCTCCACATACTTTTTTATCACTCTGAGATGCCCCATCAAAAAAAGTGATAGAAAATCCATCTGAATGAGTGACGAGGCATTCTCTTATAGGGATGAAAATTTGTGATGAAGGTTGATGCTTGTAGAGTCCCAGGATCTTAATAATCACAGAATGAAAGGAAGGGGCAACATTTTCAAAAATAGCTATGTTCCTTTCGTTCCAAATAAACCAACAAATAGTAGTTGCAAGAGTTGGAGAGATAGTTTTATCTTTAATCCAAATATTAAAACAATCAGAATGTGACTTACCTTCCCAATTCCTTTTTAGTTTTTGAGTATATTTGATTCATTCCCAAACCTTCTTTGTAAACAAACAATCAATAAAAAGATGATTGATATCCTCTTAAGTGCTCTTACATAAGACATAGAGGCTTGGGCCTTCCCAACCCTTTTTCTGTAAGATATCCCAAGATAAAAAAATTTGATCCGTCGCCAACCAGACAAAAAGTTTGATCTTAAGCTGACGATCCCAATTCCATATTTTATGCCTCCAACTATGCAGAAATGAAAGATTAAAAGTAGAAACAAGAGACAAATAAGCATTTTTAATAGATAGAATGTTGGAAAAGTTACCTCATGTCCACAATAGTTGATCTGGGGTGTCCCTCATAGTTTCTCTAGCTCCTATAAGATATTTACGATATAGATCCCATTATTATACTAAGATACCATTCAATTCTAGGTCTGCGCTCCCGATCCAGTTCCCAATAAAATCAAGAGAAGCATGGTGATCCTTTTCTTGAGCTAGAACCATAATCTTTTTCTTCTGAAGACGCTCAATAAGATCTAGGGAAAGAATGGATCTGACACCCAACCCCAAGATATCATCTCTACCTAAAGAGATAAGGTGACCAGATCCCGACAACCAACCAACCAACCAAGTCCTTAATAATTTTGTGCTAAATGTCGTCTCGATTAAGGACACGCCAGAGAGTGTTTGCATTCAGAGCTATATTGAAGTGTATTAAGGTACAAAATCCCCAACCGCACATGATTTAGGTCGATATAATACATCCCACCTACAAAGGTGGTAGTGATTGGTTTCACTATTCCCCTTCCACAAGAAATTGAACATTAATTTACATATCTATTTAAGAACTATGTGTGGGATAAGCTCCAAAGACATCCAGTAAATCGGTTGACTCTCCAAGACTGATTTGAGTAGGATATAGCGACCGCCCAAAGATAACCACTTATTTCACCAGAGGCCAATCTTCTTTTCCATTTTGATTAGTAACCAATTCCAATCCACTGCCCGTTGTGCACCAGTATTTAAGTGATATTCCAAGTATTTGAAACCTATGTCCAATGCTGAAAAATTATAAAGAATAAAGGATCTGAAAGGAGTAAGATCCGACTCTGATAAACCTTCAAAATGAAAGTTGTTTTTGAAACATTAACTTGAATTCCCGAGGATTTATAGAATAAAACAATAAGTTTATCAATTTCCAACCACTCTTGTAAATCAACCTTCGTCAAAATTAAAACATCGTCCACGAAGAATAAATGCAGCATGTGAAACATTCTGGAGTATGACTAGATTTTATCATTTTACATATTTTGTGGGACTTTGGCTTTGAAAGAAATTTCATAGACTCAAAGGAGTCTTTAGATTTTTAAGCAAGTATGTCCATAGGCGTCGCCCAATAGGAAAGCTTAATTACTCATGGACATAATTCATTGTTCATTGGAAAGATCAGTTGCTCATTGACGAAATTCATTTCGTGGAGGGCTAATAATTTCTTAATAAAGAAATTCTTAAAAAAATATAATATGTGAGTATAAAATAACTTACCCATAAAAAAAAAAAAAAATACATTGTCCTGTTAGGATTTTTTTCCATCTATGTTCTTTTGTATAAATGGTTAAATCAATTAATTAATTTAACCTTTAAAATTTAGATATTAAGGATTTAGAGGGATTCTTAATAAATTAATTAAGTGAACCTTTACAATTTTGATATTAAAGATTCTTAATAAATTAATTAAATGAACCTTTCAAATTTTAATATTAAAAATATTTAAGGATTCTTAATCAATTGATTAAATGAACGTTTGTAATTTTGATATTAAAGATTCTTAATAAATTAATTAAATGAACCTTTAAAATTTTAATACTAAGGATTTTTGGAGAGAAAAAAATAATTTTACAATGGTAAGGACAAAAATTATATAATTATAGAAAAAAAGGAAGTTATATAATTAAATTAATTATATGAACTTTTAAAATTTTAATATTAAGGATTCTTAATATTAAATGGTTTGTTGTTTTTTTTTTTACAATCCTAATGACCAAAACAATTTATTACGGGAAAATAACTTTACAATCTAAAAGTTGATGTTGGTATATTTTTCGTCGTACTTTCAAATCAATGAATGAGATTTAATTTCATAACTCCCTTACATTTATGAATGCGTACATTTTCCTTGTTTACTTTTTCACATTTACCTAATACGATAA
Source organism: Picea glauca (assembly GCA_000966675.3). NCBI lineage: Eukaryota > Viridiplantae > Streptophyta > Pinopsida > Pinales > Pinaceae > Picea > Picea glauca. The sequence continues at coordinate 3,091,994 of JZKD02S1999896.1, forward strand.
GGAATTACTGCTCAGCCATTGATTACGATTGCAATATTTAATTGATTAAACAAGATTAATATGTATAGAGTGCTTCATTTCCACATTCAGTGTTTAACTCTCGGATTAATAGTGAACACGAATTTATGAAGTGAAGTGTTGCCACGTGAAGCGTTGGATGTGAAGCGTTGCCACTCTGAGTGTTACATGTCCCGTCTCTGCCATTTCATGGTATTCACCTCGTCTTTGAAGGATATGACCTCGATAAAACTCATGTCATCGCAATATCATGACATGTTGTCATGATAGGATGTGAAGTGTTTCCACATGAAGTGTTGGATGTGAAGCGTTGCCACTTTGACTATTACATGTCCCGTCTCTGCCATTTCATCGTATTCGCCTCATCTCTGAAGGATATGACCTTGATAAAGCTCATGACCTTGATAAAACTCATGTCAGATGAAGGATATGACCTTGATAAAGCTCATGACCTTGATAAAACTCATGTCAGATGAAGGATATGACCTAGGAGAAGGCTTTTCAGGTGATATATTACAGTTACACTTCCATCTCCCAGCAGTGTGATAAGATATATATCTGGTTTTTCTTTAGCACTCTATCTGTATATATTCCAGTTATAATTCCGTCTCCCACCAGGGTGAAGGATATATATCAGAGATATTTGAAGTCTAAACGATCGATTCAATGAAAATATTGTGGGGACCCTTAATTTTATGGCTATTATATGGCAATCCCATGCTTGGAGGAGGCACATGGCTCGCAGGTAGAGCGATCACCCACTGCGTACAACTCATGCAAATGCCAATGATCCTCTTAGGGTTTATTCTTATGCTACTTTCTATTTTGGGTTTCTGCATTACTGCTTGTGATGGAAATCTTTTGATCAAGGCCTACACGTTCTTTTTTCTCCGCCAATCTAACATTTGCCAGCGCAGGGATGTAAATGACTTGTAAAGGCCTACACGTTCTTTTTTCTCCGCCAATCTAACTTTCTATTACTGCTTGTGATGGAAATATTTTGATCAAAGCCTACACGTTCTTTACGTTTTTCCTTGTCTTTTTTCTCCTCTACATCATAATATTTGTATTGGTGGTGACCAGGTCGGGGAACCATGGGCTCCAAAAGTACATGGAGGACGAGAACAATTGGAGTATCAGTAGTTACATCTGCCAATCTAACATTTTCCAGCGCAGGGATGTAAATGACTTGTATTTACAACGGATCCAGGTGTGATTTCTGAGTGTCTTTTTTAGTTTTTTTTAACACAGATCTAGGTCTAACAGGATATTCTACTGTATAGTTGTCAAAACTAAATTGTTTCTTTTGTGGGTAAGTTGTTGCAAGCCAACACTCTCGTGTTATGATTACGTACCTTGCAAGGCGAGTGTGGAGATCATTGTAAAGCATCATTGGCATAAGGCAACCTTCTTTGATATCATGATTATCATCTCCTTCCTCCTTGCATTCTTTCTATCATGCTCGGCTTATGCGAGCAGACTGTTGCACAATCCAATGAATTTTCATGTTGTAGATGTCGTATAATGGGATTTTCGTGTTGTGACATTCTGGTGAACATTGTCCAATATTGTTCAATATTGTTTTGTGACAAACATTCCTTTCGTCATTCTATGAAAAATAGATCCCTAAGTTATATTTTGACAAAGATCCTCCCGCAACCATCGCAATGTGATGAGCATGTCGAAACCCCACTATGTTACTAACTTTTTTCTTTGTCACATTGTCACGATCATTGTCCAATGTCACACACCCATAAACAACATTCCTGACGTTAATTTCTTATAGCACTTTCGATCTTACATTGTGACAAAAATTCCTACCATCCCATTGTGAGAAAAATTTCCCAACGTCACATTGTGAGAAACATTTCCCAACATTGCATTGTGATAAACACTCCTACCATCCCATTGTGATGAACATTTCTCGACATCGCATTGTGACGAACATTTTTCCAACATGACATTGTGATGAACATTCGTATCGTCCCAATGTGACGGACATTTCCCAATGTCACATTATCCCAAACATAACCAACGTCGCATTGTGACGACCATTTCCTATCAATGTGACACTCGAAATGAATGTTAACAATGCATCACTTTATGTTTTTGTCGCACATAATCTTAACATCACATTGTGATGAACTTTTCCCAACATGACATTGTGATGAACATTCATACCGACCCAATGTGATGATCATTTTGCAACATCACATTGTGACGAACATTTTTCAACGTCACAATGTGACGAACATTTCCCAACATCGCATTGTGACCAAAATTTCCTAACATCGCATTGTGATGAACATTCGTACCGTCCCAATGTGACAAATATTTCCCACATTTCCCGGCGTCACATTGTGACGAACATTAACCAACGTCGCATTCCGATGACCATTCGTACCATCCCAATGTGACGAATATTTGTGATGAACATTTCTACTGTCCCATTGTGACCAACATTTTATAGCTACATTACATATATTTATTAATTATTAATTTATTAACTTTATACATATTATTAATTAATTATCAATTTCAAAATTAACTATATAGATATTATTAATTATATTATATTTAGAAAGTTTATAATGATAATTTATATAATAATATTTAGTAATTAATGCTTGTCAATTAATTTTTAATCAACACTAACCACTTTTTATTCATAAAACTTAATCTATATATATTATTACTTTAGAAATATATTTATTTATTAATATTTTACTAATTTAATAACTTATTACTAAAGTCATTAACTTTAATGTATTGCTACTTTATTAATATATTCTTTTATCATTGTATTAATACTTTGTTAATGTCTTTTATGTATTGATATTTTTATTATATTTTTAATGTATTATTTTGTTAGTGTATTAATACTTGAGTAATGTTTAATACTTTAGTGTATTAATATTTTATATAATAATATTTAGTAATTAATGCTTGTCAATTAATTATTAATCAAGAATAATCACTTTTTATTCATAAAGTTTAATCTCTATATATATTATTACTTTAGCAATAGATTTATTTATTAATAATTTAATAACTTATTACTAAAGTCATTAACTTCAATGTATTGCTACTTTATTAATATATTATTTTATCATTGTATTAATACTTTGTTAATGTTTTCTATGTATTGATATTTTTATTATATTTTTAATGTATTATTTTGTTAGTGTATTAATATTTTAGTAATGTATAATACTTTAGTGTATTAATATTTTATATAATAATATTGAGTAATTAATGCTTGTAATTATTTATTAATCAATAATAACCATATTTTATTCATAAAGTTTAATCTCTATATATATTATTACTTTAGCAATAGATTTATTTATTAATAATTTAATAATTTAATAACTTATTACTAAAGTCATTAACTTCAATGTATTGCTACTTTAGTAATGTATAATATTTTAGTGTATTAATATTTTATATAATAATATTTAGTAATTAATACTTGTCAATTAATTATTAATCAACAGTAACCACTTTTTATTCATAAAGTTTAATCTCTCCGCGGTTTTGAAATTAATATATCTCCACGGTTTGGAACGGGCATACTAGATCTCTGCGGTTTTGAAATTATATCTCTGCGGTTTTGAACGGAAATAATATTTCTCCGCGTTGAATAGGAATACTACTTCTCTGCGGTTTTTGAATTAATATTTCTCAACAGTTTGGAA
>JZKD02S1999896.1:3099237-3133356 GCA_000966675.3 Picea glauca
GTATTATTTATTTATTAATATATTTAATGATATATTTATTATATTATTAATGTATTACTTTATTAATGTATTAATACTTTAGAAATGTATTAATTAATAATGTAATAGTGTATAAAATTAATTATTACATTACATTGTTAATATATTAATTAATTAATTTACCCCGGATGGGGTGACACGCAACACTCCTGTGACACTGGGATTAGCACTAAGCCATGGCATAAATGTCTATGGCCGCCACCCACAAGCCTGCATTAACGATGGTGGATGGACATAGTAGTAGATATACGACGAAGGGACACCCCCCTCGCGTGATCACTCTCGCTCACAGCACAATCAACATGACAGGTTTTAATGGGGGTCAGGTGACTTCGGCCTCTGGTAATTTGCTTTCTTATGTGCCTGGACAGAGTGGGTCTGCTCCTGCTTCAGCTCTCCTCTTCGCATGGGCACTATGGTGCAGTCCTGCACCCCTCTCGTCCTAGATCACTCCCATCTCGTTGCATTTTGGTGAGGAAATTCCTGGCATTTTTCTTTTTTATGTGCCTGGACAGAGTCGGTCTGCTCTTTCTCCAACTCTCCTTTTCTTCCGGGAGCCCTGGTGCAACCCGACATCCTTCTCGTCCTGGCTTATTCACCTCTTGCTACGACCCCTCTGTACAATCATCTTTTCCCCAACAACTATGGCTCGAAAGTGGGGCAGGCCTCGCATGGCTCGGCCTGGTACACCCACAAGGCGCAGCGAAAAAAGAAAGAAAAGTTGGAACATGCTCTGGCAATGGCAACCTCCATACTCCGGAAGAAGGCTCGGGCTGAGAAATTGGTGCAACTCGCCATCATTACGGAGACAGGAGCTGGTTGCAGCAGCGAAGCCATGGCAATTAAGCTGGGAGATAGGCAAGAGGATGGGGCTGAGGATGCATTTCCCACCTGTTACGTGGAAGAAGATCCATTCATGGAGGACCTATCGACTACCCAGGAGCCTCGAGCCATGGAGGCAACTCACCGGGATGAAAGCGATCCAAAATTCACTTTGGTAGATGATATCCCCGGCTTCATTGTTGAGGAAATTCCCTGGCCGGGTGACTACAGTTCCACCAACCATGATATGCAGGTAACCAGAGCAGATGTGAATGCGGACAACAATCGCTCGATGAGGAAAGATGATGGGGATGGTGCAGAGCAGATGGAGCTTGACGCTGGAATTAGAGAGACCATGGAATTGACGGATGCCTCCCTCAACGATGTGGGTGATGGTTTTCATGGCTCTCTCCTCCGTGTAGAGCATCTGGCTCTGGTGTTCGAACTCCGAGGCCACTTGGCAGACCTGGAGCATAGAGCCCTTCTCATGGGCCAACGTCTGGACCTTCTCCTTGATGCGTACTCCAATGTTCTAGCTAAGCGGAAGTGCCCTCTCTGCGCGTAGGCATTTTCCATCCCGGCTGGGTCCACATGGCAGTCAAGCAAGGGCGATAGGTCACCGGGTATCTAGGTCATTATTCTTTTCTTGGTTCTTAGTTTTATCATGTTACTGTTTTATGCCATCTGGACTATAGCCATCTGTTCTGGTTTCCTCCGGGAAGGACAGATGCTACTTTGTTTCCTGTTTTATCATGCTACTATTACATGCTCTCCACTTATGCTGGTTTCCGGTAATCGGCAACATTTTTGGTGACTCAGACCTATATCACTGTATATTTTGTCAAAGTTTCTTCGATAATTTAATATAGCAGGTTCCACTTTTTTACTTAATATATATATATATATATATATATTAATTAACTTATAAGCTACTTTATAAACTAATAAAATTAAATTTTAATTTACACATTACATTAATATATCAATGTATCATTACATTATTAATGTATCCATCAATTAGTAAATTTTATTATACCATCATTTAAATTAATTACTTTAATTTATACATTTTCATTATTATATATTACATTTATCTAATACTTAATTAATACACTAATTATACATTAACTATACATCATTACATTAATTTATACATTATACAAATATATTAATGTATAAATTAATATAATAATATATAGTTAATATATAATTAGTGTATTGATTAATTATCATATAAATATAATATATAATAATAATGTATTTTATTAATACATTAATTATACATTAAAATTACATTATTACATTAATTTATACATTATACACACATATTAATGTAAAATTAATGCATTAATTAATTATTACATAAATATAATATATATTTATAATGTATTAATGAAATACATTAATGTTTTGTATTAATGTATTTTAAATTAATTTATAAATTAATATATTTGTATTAATATATCAATGGTAGCCCCAAGACATGTCGGTCGTCAACTAAAAACAACCACTTTATAAAAGTGGTTGATATACGTCGATCGATGCCATTTTCCACCTTTCCAAATTAATGGCGTCGATCGGTGTATATCAACAACTTTTATAAAGTGGTTGTTGCTAGTATATATATTATATGAAGAAGAGTTTTTATATTACCTGTGAATCTTACACCTCCAATTTTAACATCTCATAAATTTATAAACACATCACAATTCAAAAGGGTGAGCAATATGGTCAAAAACACAAAACCGAATTTAAGTGAGTAAACAAAGTAAAATTAATAAAAACATAAAACTATGAATAAAATGAATATAGCAATGCATTATGAACATTTTCCAACCACTTTTAATTATGGTTATTGTCATTGGAAAATTGTTCATTCTAAATTATGGTTGTGTTGATATATGCCTTGGGACATAGCGCAACCTTTCATGAATTGATCCATATGGATGTCTGTTATAACCCTAAATTGCTCCATACATGCATACTTGAAACTTTTTCCTCTTACTTGCTATTTTTTCCAAGCCATCACTAAGTTGATCTTCTTAAAAACTCATTTTTTGAATATGTACATGCCCTGTACCACTACTCTCGTGTACATACGCTTGTTGCACCACTACATCCCACGTACGTATGCTAGCTACACCATTACAGCTTGCGTATACTTGCAAAAGTTTCAAAAATTTAAAATTTGGAAGGAATTCGTTGAGATTACTGGCTATTGGGTAGCTTCCCAACTGATACACCGCCTATAGCCCATCACCCAGCCAAATAACCATCATTTGTTCATATAAAATGCGGTGTCGGGTCTCATTCCACATCTAGAAATAATAACAGTAAAACTCTGCCCATTTCACATCCCCTCCTTGCCCCAAGCATTTGCGGCTTTGCTGTGAGAATTGCCTCAGAATTCCTCATTTTTCCCTTTTTCCTACATAAGAACCCATTCCATTTCCCAAGAAGAAGTTTGAGATGAGAAAGATACGTGAAGGTGCACTTGGAACTTGGCGAAGAGGAGCCTGGACCAGGTTCGAGGAGCAGTAGCCGACACTGGTTGTAAGTAATCATTGTATTATCAATAAAAGAAGTATTTTTCTTGTCCCAAAACATGATGTGTCTAATGCTTGTATTTGTTTTATGTTTTTAGTCTAACATCTAACCCTTATTTATGTATGAAATGTATGCTTGTAGATCTATGTTTATCTGTTTTTGAATGCAGACCATCCTTGGGAGGAGGTTTGCATTCAGTGAAGGTATCAAGCGCGAGAGGATCTACATCGGATGCAGAGTAAAGGTATAGTCACCAGATCCATCTCATTTACTTTTCTTGCATAAGTCTAGGATACATTTGGGGTAGTTAGAAAAGTAGGAGACTTTTAAACAGTTAGTGATCTATTTCCTTAGAGTGCAATACTCTACTTGAATTGTTAGGCCCCATGCCAAGGCGGGAAGTCAGATTTGAAGAAAAGAGGTAAGATATTGAAGCTTTGTGCTTTGATAAAGGTAAGAACAGTGAAAAGTTTTGATTGAAAAGGTAATAAGTGGAAATTTTTGTTTCAAAAGTATGGATCTAGGTATGTTTGATAAATTTTGTCCTAGTCTGAAAACTAGGGTACAACTAGAAGAAAGAAGATTTGATATGAGTAGATCTGATAAGAATAGTGAAATATAGGTAATTCCTATGCATAGAAATAATGTTTGGACTAACAAATTGACGCAGGATCCTAGAAAGAATTTTTTTCAGGTTATCTACTATTATCCTAGTGTGCAGTTCAGGAAAGGCTGGGAATCATTTCAAAGAAAAAAAATATTAAACCTTTGTTATAACTGTAGACAACCCGGGCATCTTGTTAAGGAATTCCCTAGTAGAAGACCTAGCTGTGTTTGTTGTAAGGTTATGGATCATGAACTTTTGGATGGCTCTAGAATGATTTCTAATCTTGAAAGAATGAATATGAGACAAAAAAACCCTAAGGAAGGTCAAGAAACTAAAACCATGATAGAACCCCAGAAAAAATCAGAGAATGTATTGCTACAAATGAAAGAAACCCTGAATGATAAAAGAAATATCGACTTATCAGAGATATTCAAACAAAAAAAGTGTATAGAAGAAAGAATAGGAGACTTCAACATTGAATGTGTTCTGGATGAAGAAACATAGGTGAATATCATGACAGAAAGAACTTGGGAAATTTTATGAAATCCTACTATGATTCCTTCATTGGGAGGAATAGGATTATTTAGAGGAAAGTTGATAACCCTATGTGTAAGACTCACCTAGATATCTATGAGTACTCATGGAACTTTGTCAGAGGAATATTTTGAGGTTGTTAAATTTATTGATAACAACGCCCCATTTACTATATTAATAGGAAAAACTTGGATTGAAAAGGATTAGGCCAGAAGAAAATAAGAGGAAGTTTTGCAACAAAAGAAGCAAGAATTAAAATATTTCATAACTAGGAGGATAGTGCACTTGATTGAAGAACAAGAGAACAAATTTAAGCTATTTAGAACCAAAAAACTTGGATGTCGAAGTTTAAAGAACACAAGAAGACACACAGACAAGTAAATCACTGACCCTAGATAGAGAAGAAGTATTACTCTCTAACCCCATGAAAGAATCTCAACAACACGAAGTTACTATGCCAAAAGGAGATGGGAATTAGAATGGAAAAGGGAATATCGAGACAAGGATCATAGGGAAGAAGGATGAAAGCTTAATAGGAAGAGAGAAAAGATCAAAAAGTTACGGAAGGCTCTAGAGGGGACTTCGCAGAAGGAAGGTTTTCAAAACTGGAACTTCGTTGAGATATCAAAACAACGCAACATGGCACTTCACCATGGAAAAGAAATATAGTCATTGAAAGAATTATAACCATTAGCCCGATGCCTCAAATGGTTAGAACAACAATTATGGCTAGAAATCTCATCATCAGACCGTTGGGACCGCACCACAATGGAAAAAACCGCATTGATGAAGGCCTCTCATCCATTGGAGAGATCTGTTACACCGTTGTCTACTTATTGCATCGACTGTTGCACCAAAAACACTTTTGTGAATTGTATCCAAGCCAACTCATTGCTACCGCGTTGTATTTATTGAGATCAACACATGTTCTATTTCTTTGAGCACTCATTCATCCACCTGAGTTATCCAATCTAAGCACGCATGTTGGATGAGCTCAGCGCCGTAGAGAAAATTGTCAAAGAAGTTCTGATCGACCTTATGGCTGAGAAGGTGATGTCTGTCGGAGCTCAAGCTTCATCGACGAGAGGAGTGCAAGCCTCCCCGTTGACTTCTCGTGGATCCAGACCATCCCGACTAACAGCAGAGAAGAGAATCGAGCACTGAGATGACTTGGAAAATGCAAAGTTAATCCTGAATATCCTACCCGACTACATCCCACCTTTGTCTAGTGCGATGAGTCGTGACAGTGTCCTAAGGGACTTTGATTACACCATGGTTACTACATAGCTCCTGAAGGGCATACGTGCAGTTAGAACGTAGCAGGATAAGATTGCGACATTAAAATTCAATGACTTCAACCTACAAGACCGCAAGAATTACAACATGCTCACTCCTTACAAGTATTTGACCAAGACGAAGGGGAAGAACTCAAAAATAATCCCCCAGCCATGGAATATGAACCTCACGTAGTCCACCCTCTTAAATGTGATGAAGATTCCACACTTTGGAAGGCACCGAGAGGTTAACGTGTGTGTTAATCTCCTGCTGTCATGTTACCACGACGACTATCTATGGCTAGACCGATGCATCATAGTCGATCTGATGTTGATCCATGGGAACACGAGATTGAGCATGCAAGGAATTGAACCACATGACTTCTACCCAGGGAAGGCTATAGATCGCACATTGGCATAGAGGATCAAAGACACATATGGTGATGTAGAAAAGGGGATTTGAGGCTACAAGGTAGCTTCCATCCAGAATGGCTTAGTGCACCTGGCCTTCGAGCTGATCGTAGGAAAGCTCGTGAGAAAGAACAAACCTACACAGGTCACAGGATTCGTTGTTGACCTCATCGAGAAATGTGTAGAAGGACTCCAGATGAATTCAACGAAGTACCTAGTCAACCAGATGGAATTGGATTGCCAAGAAGCTCAGGATCAAGGCTATGAGTTCCACTTTAGCTGGCTCCTGATCCTCATAGTGTTTACTTCTTGGGAGATGCCAGAAGGTGCGACCTTCCCAGACATTGAGCCCTTCGAGCCACTCGCTGCGAAGTTCACCATGCTCTGGTACTCAAGGGACATGGGAAAATAGTGGCCGTCGAACACAATATTCCACACGTACTATATTCAGTTGAAGAGGGTTATCAAGAATGTCCCTCGCATGCCTCCAAACAACCTGCAGATTGACACTTCATTTATATCACTGCGTGCGTAGATGAGCATAAAGAAGAGCTCCATTCATACTATAAGCTCATAGAGGAGGACCTCGAAGAGATAACTAGGGATTGGTCAGTAGACCTCCTTATCCCTGTTGACCCTGCAAAAATGTCTGATCCCGAACTAATTGGAAGCTTGGAGGCCACTCACAAAGAACACGACACACCTGGAACCAACAGAAGGAAGAAGACTGAAGAGGTACAAAACCTAAGCAGTACATCATATGAAACTACTTCAGTATCACTTGGACGAGGAGGTGATGATGAAGTAGAAGAGAAAAATGGAAAAGAAGATCAACAGAAGCAAGGTGAAGTAACACTACCTAGGTATATTGTTGATGAGACTGATCCCTCTAAGAAAAGAAAGGTTTCTCCAATGAAACCTACCTCACGAAAGATGTCAAAAGCTATAAAAACCACGATGTCAACTATGCTCACAGTCGATGACTTCAAATTCATCATCGCAGTTGTAGCATATGCCTCGCAGGACATCTTGCATAAATATGAATCCAAGCAGGAGGTGATGTACAACAGAATCAAGGTTGAACTCAGAGGGGTACAACAGGCCCTTCAATCTATCCACATAGTATCCACTGTGCCCCCACCTTCAGAAGAACCAGAGTTGGGAGATGACTCTACCCAACTTCGCAGACTAGTTGATGCAACCAAAGCTCTCCTTCGTCATGCATAGGAAGAAATAGAACAGGCCATAGAGGCCCTAAAGCAAGTGCAAGAAGTAGTCATACAGAAACACTGAGTTACGCAGCAGGAGAAGGTTTCTCTCCAAACAAAGTTTGAAGAGGAGAAAGTGCAGATCCAACAAGAGAAAGAGAAGTTTCTCGCAGATCAGATCGAAGTCAAGGAAGAAGTCAACAGAGCACTTCACTCTGTAACAGGCTTAGAGAAAAAAGAGGAAGAACCAGTAGAGCATCTAGTATCACATCTTGCGGAAGCTATCCAACAAATTCAACAAAGAATCACAGATCTGGAGCTACAAACAGTGCTCAACACTCTGCAGGATGTGTGAGATCAAAGAGAAGCAACTGTTCGAAGGGTAGTTGAGAGAATAAAATCCCTCGCCATGGAATGTAAACAACTAAGTAATCACATTGCCCAGACTTATGAGTGACTCACTGAGGATCCTAAATTGAAGGCATTGGAGTAACATCTCCAAGAGGCAAAGAAAAAAGTAGAAAAAATACAGGCACAGTTGAATCCCCTGTCAGCAGTCGAGAGGATGAAGTGATCCCAAGAACAATGCACTTCTCAACAATAGGTCCACACCATTTAGAGAAAAGTCATGGAAGTGACTCAGAGGCTCAAACCAATTTAGGATGAGGCTTGCCAACTATTCACGGATATTGAAGGCTGAGGAGAAGAATTGGAACAAGTTGTCACTTCAATTAAACAATTCTTAGAGGGACCTGTCCACAAAGTAGTTATCCAAGAGTCCATCGAGTAGGAGGCCCTGGCACAGCAACGGGTCAAAGCAGCTCGAGCCAAGCTTGAGGCTTTTGAAGCAGAGCTACCCAGATTAGAGTGACTCGGGATGAGTCAGAGGTGAGTGTTGGAGGCCTGTTGGTCCTTGACCAAGTTTTGAGGATCCTTGGTCATGTTTGACCTATTTTTAGGACTTCGACGGGCTGTTGAAGGCAAAGTGCAAGTCGAAGCAGATATCGTGGGATCTTGGCCCCTTTTTAGGAATTTTTGGGTTTTGGGCTTATGTAACGGGTAAAACCATGGGCAGAGATCGCGAGATCTCAGCCCATGGTTTTACCCATGTTTAGGCCCTTTTTGTAATGTATAAATAGAAGTCTAGGAGATGTAAGAAAGAAGAAGAGGTTTTTGGTACCTTTCTAAGTGCTAAGTACGAATTGTAAATGCTTCGTGCATGTTATGTCGAGAACTTGCAGAGATAAGTGCAAGTATTGTAAGAGATTGTGAAAAGTATTTGTGATGTAACTCGGAGAAGGAGGATGTAGTGAAGTGCGCTCAGATCTCTTGTCCTCTGCGGATTAAGATCTCATAGCTCTGTGCATGTAGAATATTGACAGAAGGAAATAAAGAGAAGAAGAGTTGGTAGACGTAGCCCCAGGGAGGGGGTGAACCATGTATATCCTATGCTATGGTTGCTTTGTGCTTTATGGTTGTTCCATTATTCATGTGATTAATGCTTATTTCACTGATGTATGTTAGATGAATCTAATATGGTAGCTTAGTGCCTAATGATGTGAATAAGATTCTATATCTTATCTATGTTGATATGCTTAGTTTTTTAATATAGTGGATCTTTGTGAATACTGCACTGCTCTGTAAGTAGGGTTTTCTCTGCAAAGTGAATACTATGAACTATAACTACTAAGTTCTCTATTAAGGTGTTACAATCACATATTTGTGTCCCAGCTAAGGTTGCATACATATGAGTCTTGCAACCAACCCTGCCTCTACCTCGGGTGAGACTTCATCTGCTTCGCATGTGTTGTTGAAAGGGCAGGTAGTTAGGGTTTTGTTGGTGCACTATCGAAGCATTGAACCCTGGGTCTGCCCCTGTGTGCCAACACACACATATATACATAATTATGTAATGGAAAGACATAGGTCATTTTGGCCATATATAATAAAAGGATTTGATGGTTCTCTGACTATTGTGTATGTTTATATGTATTCTTTTGTGGTTCTCCCACTATTGTGTATGCCTATTTGTATGCTATAACATGTATTTCTCTATGCAAGGATCTACTAGAAACTTATCCTACTTTTTCCCTAACTACAACAGTCTACCATACCCTCAAATCAATAGTTTCCATTCACTTGGGACTTCCTCCATTGATATATCATCATGTTGGCAGGCGGTTGTAAGACCCTAGGTTCAAGTTATCTTAACTAGTAAAACCCTTCAGACACCGTCCCTTTCGACATCACCTACATGCAAGTGAAGTCTCACTCGAGGAATCTATTGGGGGTGCAATAACTAGGTTTATGTAGTAGTGAGGGAATGAGAGGTGATCATCTTATTCATTATTTCTTATCTCTTTTGTGCAGATTATCCTGTATGTTTTCTTCCTTGGTTACTTAGTGAATTTAGTTATATAGTACCATTATACTGTAGATTGCAACATAAACCATCTACTATAACATTCATACTATTTCACATTGATAATATAGTAGACGAATGTAGTCTAACATGCATAAAAAGAATATGAATGGTTAATCACATAAAAGAGAAGCAAAGAAACTAATTAACGTGGTTCACCAAACTTTAGGCTATATCCACAATGACTAGATTCTTTATTATTCTTTCTGTAATCATCTCAATCTTGCACACTGCACTTACAACAAGTATCTCATGATATCATTCTCTCCATATTTCCTAGCCTCTCTTCAGTGAAAGCCTCTCTATCTGCAACTCTCCCCTAACATTCATACATATACCCTTTCATTCGTAGTATATTCTCTCACTCTCCTCACTCGATATCAACTGGAGTAAAAAACAACATAACATACCCGTTGAAACCCTATCTTCCCAACCCATTACATATCTATACATGGATTCTAGGGCTCAAAACACTAATTTGATTATCCCAAAAATCCTATTACAACTCAATCGAACTCATGACAACTCATGTTGACTCATTGTTCGGGCTTCTTTTTCCTACTTTTACATTTTCATGCTACTTTTGTGCTCCCAACTGTTTTTCTTCCAGCTTTTGTGCGTCTTTCTACTTTTGGCATGTCAAGATGCTATCCTTCCTTTTCACCCACTTTCTTCTCTTTCTTTATTCTCTTCTTTATTTTCTACTAAGTTTATTCTTACTACGCACTTTCGATCCTGCATGTGCCTTTAGTACACTTTTCTCCTTCCTTGTCTTATTTCTTATGTTTTTACGCATATTCTCCATACTTAGGATTTTTATGAAAATTGAATCCAAAATTCCTATCCAACAAGCTCCCAACATTCACGTATGGCTTATCCCAACCCTGTTAGGCCTGTTGCATGCTCTTCCATACTTCTATGAACTTTTGGGAGGCATCCTTTGTTGTCGTAACTTCCTTTATTATTTCTTCCTTCCTTCCCAAAATTTCTTCTACACCCTGCAAAATCTGAGTCATGATCTTCTCTTCTGTGTCATGAGTCGCTTGCTTCACCTTGCCCTGTGCAGTTTCCAGTTCTCCTATAACTCTTAGTGCTTCATATTGCAGTGGTCCTAATCATTGTTGAAGGATGTTTTGTTGGTCCTATATCCTTTCGATTTCTTCATATGACTTCCTTTCTGCCAAAATGGTTGTGATTCGTTTAGCAGGTGGGAGAGTACTTATGCTCTATGAATCCCTCTGTGCATTTTCCTACGCATCCCTCAATATGGATTTCATGACCTTCATTTTTTGTTCTTCCAACAGGATGGTCTAGATATACACACTTTCCTCATAGAGATTTGTGCATCCCCCCTCTATCTTCTTGATATTATCTACTATTTTCATCATTGTTCTCTCTCTTCCTTCCCATTCTTCTATTGGTGTTCCTGATGCTATGCAAAATTGCAAGTCTTCAATCCTTCTGGGGAAGACTTTGATGACTTTGTAGATTCTGGAGATCTGTTCTTCAATGGTAGCCTCCACTACTAATGGTACTTCTAGAATTTCCTTATACAACATTTGGACAACCTCTTGTGTCTTCTATGTCTTTTTATCGGCTTCATCCTTCTCTTTTAATTATTTCTCGTCCCTTTCCTCAGACACATTATTCTCCTTCATCACTCCTTCCATTTTTCCTTCAAATTTTCTCTTTTTTTGTAGAGTAGTTGCATACTGTTGTTGCATTTGAGCCCTCTCATCCATCACTTTGGTCAATTCTCTATTTGTTAAATCTGCATGGAGCCTAATCTCATGCATAATACCTACCTACAAGCTCTATAGTACATGTATAAGAATCTGTGACACCAGTATGTTTAGGTGACTTAACGTTTTCATTTGTTCTTGTAGTTCTGGTGTTTGGAACTCGACTATGTCTACCTCAATTTATAATGCTTTGTGCCCGACTGCTAACATGAACAATAATTCATTGGTCATCTGTGCTTCGTCAACTAGACTCATGGAGGGTCCATCTGAGCCTTTCTCTGGTGTTATCTTTATGGTCTCGAATAGTTGTTGTATTTTCATCATTTGGTCCTGTACCTTCTTGATGATTGAAAACGTCAATGTATTTTCACCTGCAAATTGTTGCTAAATCCATTATTATATAAGACTAAATAATGCTAATAGCTGGGATCCCCTTGTTTTTGAAGATCGGATCTGTTCATTTTCAATATTATGATGATGTGCTACAAAGTTTTACATGGTTGATGAGAATATAGTTGTTATTGGTATGAGTAGAGTTTTTATGATGATATCCCTTCATGTGACTATATCCTGCTATTCATTAATGGTGACTATTCCACTACACCTGCATATCAACATATTAGTAAAGTTACATTAACGACAATTTTAAAGAAGGCAAGGTATCACAACGAGTACAAAGGAATCTAGTCCTGCAATACCACATGCATAAATATTTGTTGTCTATTGTTAGCTCTAGTTACAAGGAAAACTGTATAAAAGTGTTTAATTACATTTTTATATATGCATATGGTGAAAATTTTGGTGGTGCACTTTGGCAAGGTAACAATGCAAGGTTTATGTATGGATTAATGGAATTGGTGGCTGACTTACATACGTTATAACATTGGTGGATCATGGAAGGATGGCTTGTGTTTCTATGGTGATTATGCTATGTTTTGGTTAAATGTTGATGATGCTATACATGATTGTTTAGTTTGTGTAGTGGTTGAGAAATGTATTTGAGTTATATCGAGAATGTAAACAGGGGTGGTGCATTTGGAAAATTGAATGCAAATGGTTTGATTACTATGTGGATTTGGATTATGTTATGGTTTGAATGCATTGATACTATCGATGCTTCGATTGATTAATGGTGATTAATGTGAGGCTCGTTGGCATGTACTATGGAGTAAATAAGAGATGGGTGGAGGCGACGTGCATTTACTGCATGTCACCTTTACCCTTCCCATTGGCCGCTACCCTAGTCAGTCTGATGTTTGATCTTGTCGTTATATTCACGATCCGAATTTCTAGTAGGGTGAAACCGCTCGGCCTCCTCTTGTCTTAAGGATTTTGATTAACATGTATGTCTCTTTTAGCCATTCTTGACGTCACTCTAGTTATGAAATGATTATGTCTCAATTGTATGGGTTTGCATTATCCTGAGTGTTGCAACTGTGTGGAATTTTGGATTTGAATGAAAAATAGATGGTTCAGTTTAAGCTTGTTGGAATGTTAGTCTTCCTAGGAAATAGTTCTTTATTTCCACTACGTGTTAGTCAAAGGGTTTTGTTTGAAATCATGGCACGATGATTGTCTTCACAGTTATCAGGTTAAATTAAGAGCCATGTTTTCTTATTTCGGCCTTGCAAAGGGATTGTCTCCCATCCACAAGCACCACAACCCCTTGAGTGTATGCCTTCGGCCTCAAAGTCTCACTGAAATTATCCACGTTCCTTCTGTGAAAAGCTACTCTACCAACCATTAACCCCCCGGGCTCTGGTTGCATAGGGAAACTTTTGTACCTATCAAGTGGTTTCCAGTTATTTGGTTTGTTACCTTGGGCACGGGCTCACCCGTGAGTTGTATATCCGTCATATTGTTATGGTTACCCATCACTACCACTCTGATATTAACATAAACCTCACATTGCTACGTAAGGTCACAGTCACCTGCCTTATGCTAAGTAATTCAATGTTTTTTTAAATAGAAGGGCCTCTACCCTGTGTCGATTGGGGGCATGGTTATGTATAAGCTACCATGGCTGGTTCGGTTGGTTGTTCCTCTACCACAATGTCATTTTTTAGTTGGTATACAGTCACTAAGATTAACACTTTGATGTTTCGGTTGGTGGTTGACATTGGTTACGATTTTGGGGATTGCTCGCGGAGGTCGCATTCTGTATAGGGTTTTTGCAAAATGAATTATTGGACTGAGTATATTACATCTTCTATTGTCAGTTGAGTAAATTCGAGTGCACGTAGCTTGGTCGACCATGATTGGCTAAATCAATAGCTCGACACGATTTATTGATTTCTATTGTGGTCGATTGTTGCTGTGTGTTATGGAATAGTTGCATCATGAAGTTCCCTCAGTTACACACCGCGTGCTATTGATTGCAAATTGGTCAGTTTTGATGACAGGTTGTTGATTATTTGGTTTGGGTTTTAAGTCACCTTGAGTGTTTTGTTTTACAATGGCATGGTTACATCGCCCTTGAAGTTTGGTCAATAATGATTGTTTGGTTGTATAGTCAATTATCATTCCAGTAGTGGCATGTGAGGTTTTGGTATCTTGATTATTGTTTTTACATATACATGTGGGAACGAATATTGTTACAGACCTTGATCGACTCTATTGTAGAAGTAGTAACTTCATTATTATTTCATAAATATGAATTTTAAATATAGATTGGATGTGGAAGTGGTGGATGTAAATGATTACAGATTGAGATTGAGTGTTATTATTAACTGTTATAACATGCAGAATGTATGAATAAAAGGAACAGAACATCTTACAAATTATGTGAAGTACTTCTATTTTGAAATGATGTTGTGTTGGATATTAATGGTCGATGAAATTAAAACACTACATAGGAATTATTACTCAAGTCATTTGACTGTTGGTTGATGCATATTTTCTTACTGCAATATATGTTATGGAGTGCTTGATTGATCTCATAAACAATAACTGTTGTTTCCCCCCTTCATTATCTCATTTTCCTCTAATTATAAACCCCTCACATATCCCATATTCATTTTGTTCACCCCCTGTTCTGATATCGATCACAACTAAGGAATTTGTTTTGTTAGATTGGCTAAAAGTGGCAAAATTATGTGTGAATTGCAGTGAGTTTTATTGGTTGCTACAATTGATTGTTGTTATCATTGAGAAGTGACCATTTTTCTTCCCTTTCATCATATCAACTTTTCGCTAATTACAATCCCTTGTGTATCCTTGAGCATGTTTACACCCCCCTACTAAATGATTGACATTAAAACAATTTGTATGGATTGGGTTGCATGAGCCTGATACATTATGAGCCAAATCTATTTCATATTTTTAAGGAGTTGTCATGCATGGTTATTTAAAATACTATTTTCTAATTGTTAACATGTGGAGGATGGGTTTTTTTAGTAGGGGAAGCCATGGCTGAGGAAACATAGGTAGAGGTAACTAGAATCGAGGCCCAAGGAGGCCTAGGTTCTCAATTCATTTTGATGTTGATTCTGAAGAGATGGGCCAATTGTTCCATGATGGATTCTTTAATTGGATTGGACAGGAGATAGTCCAACTGAGGTCTGAAAGGCCTCCCTTCCAAGGCCCTCAAGCCCTCGGTATACTAATGCCTACTCATGTCTCTTTACAGCCTGAAGTCCAAGAAAATGATGGGTGGCAGGAGATTGTCCACCTAGTTGTCTCTCAACACCGTGGCTGGCCAAACTTATCCTTGTCTGCTCCTCCACCTTTAAACCCCATTGTCCGAGTTGACCCTAACCATTGAGTAGTGAAATATTCCCACACCAGCAAGAGATTGAAGACTGAAGCCCACCATGCATTAGATAAAGTAAAGGCTGATGCTGCCACTTCCTCACCCTTTGATAACTCTGACAAATCTGTGTCCTCACAAATGCATCTGAGGGACGATTCTTCCCATGTGTCTAGTGAGATAAATCCTAAAGGCTCTTCCCATCTCAAGGTATTTTCAGGGAGGTCAAGAGGTGATAGTAGAAACCAAGGGAATGTTGCTTCATAGACTGAAAAATATGGATTTTAGTTCTTGTGTTATTTATTGTTTATGACAGTGGACTACATGGATTTTGGACAACATGTTGTATTTTGGAGAACATGTTTTATTTTGGACAGCAGATCTTATTTTGGATATATGAGTATTAATCTAAATTATTTTTAAGTTTTATGAGCTAAAATTGCCAAAGGAAAATATGTTTGAAGGGAGGCACAAGGGGTGTGTTTTCTTAACAAATAGATTATGTTATGATGTGATGATTTTTATCATTAGGGGAGTCACAAGGGGGTCCCACCTATTAGTTATTATTTAATTATGACCCTATTATAATTGTTACTTTTCCCCCCTTCCTTAAGTAAAGTTAGTTAAGGTCCTATGCTAACTTAACTAATAAGTTATTTCAACTACTCTAACCAATTCTAAATTGTTAAAAGATGAACTAAGGGGAGGAACAAAAAAAATATAGAAGAACAAAGCATGTTAAGGTTTGCTCTTTGAATTCATGTTGAGATAGTTCAACTTTCATTCATTCATATATTCATCATAGCCTAATTCTCTTTTGTGATAGCAGGGTCTTATTGTAGACAACAATATTCAGGGATGAATAAAATCATTCAGACACTTGTTCTTCAGAGGTGTTGATCTATCTTTGATAGTCTATGTAGGCTTGTCTGTTTTGAATCGGTTTTCATGACTGATAAAGACTATTGTGCAGAGTCGAGTGGGAAGCAATCTGAGGCAAGATGATCTAGCTTTTAGAGTTCAGTTTTGGTTTTCTGTCAGAGATCTTTTTGTATGTTCCATTGGGGATTTCTAAGTTTGACTTTGGTCCAAGATTTCTTATGAAGTTTTGTAAAGACAATGAATCTTTGATGAATTTGAATCAAATAAAGGATTTATTTATGTCTCACGTATATTGATTATGATATTGGTGTATTTACTTATGTTATTATATTTATTTTCAACAACTGATATTTTCAGAAAAACACATAAAAAGTAATTTTCCAACAAGCTTTTTTTTTATAAAAAAGCATCCTAAGAACTTGTAATTAATACTGGTGAGTTAGGATATATATTTTTGTTCGCTATAAACATAGGGTGATATTCCCGTTTACCTTACTTTAGCCAAGTAAAATATGAAAATTCTTGAGTAAGATCAATTCATATTTTTTCCTCAAAATTTATTTGGCGACCATACTGGGGAGATCTTCGATATATCTCTGGTTAATTTTTATCCTCGATTCTCATTGATACATCTCTCTTTTTCTATTTTGATTCTTGGAATGTTTGCTATTAATGACTGTTCCTATTGCAAGATGGCCAAACCTTGAGCTCGGTCTCCAAGACCAGACCAACATTGCTTTCAACATGTTTCATACTATTTTAGACACTGCTAGGACCCATGTTGACCTTAACCATTATTGGGCAGCAATTGAAAGATGCATTAGTGTCCAAGAACAATTGGACGCTATATGTAGGTAGCCCATAAATCAGCAATAAACATTCGTTTCTTTGGTTTTGGACTTTCTTTCATGCCCTTAGATTCTCATTCTTCTAGAAGAAGAAGAGGCTTGTCACCTGAAATCAATCCTATTGCTAATATAGGAAGGAGGAATGTTGTGTTATCTGCCCAACAAAGTGCTCTAAGGAGGACTTTGTCTGATTCATCCAGCTCATCTTTCTTTCCCTCATCTACTGTCCATAGAATGGCATCTAGTGATGGCTCTTGTGGAACTAGAAGTGCTCCATCTTCCCAATATTTATCATCGTTGGTGATTGGTAGCTTGTACAACCACCATATCCCGGTCCAATCTACTACAAACCCCACCAAATTCATTAAAAAATATGGTCTTTTTTAGTTCAAAAAAGATTCCACAACCACACCATGGCATGTGTCCTCTCCTCTTAACATAGCACCTGCTACTTGCCCACTTCTGAAGTTTAAAGAGAATTTTCCTAAGTTTTTGGGAGATAACATTATTAGTACTAACGAACACCTACTGGAATTTTTGAATGCTTGTCATAATATAGGGGCTAACGACAATGACACTTACATGCTCTTGTTCGTCAATTCCTTGGAAGGAAAGGCTGCGACCAACTTTTTTGACCTTCCCCCTATGATCTTGTCTACTTGGGAGGAGTTAATTTATTGGTTCCGATCCACTTATGGGAAATCCAATAGCCCTGATAACAAGTTAAGGGAGTATAATAATGTCACTTACAAAGATGGTGAGACCATCAGGTCTTTCAGCTTGCATTTCACCAAGTTGTATAATCAAATCCCTGAACTTATCCACCCTTATAACTAGGCTGCCTTCATGCATTATTAAAATGAATTACCTTCTCCTTACCGTCAACGGCTTGAAGAAAAGGCAATTGATAATCTCAGTTCTGCTCTACACACTTGCACAAAGTATGAGAAACAACTTGAATGAACTAGTCTACCCCAGGGTGAATCAGTTAGACAGATGGATATGTCCGTTCTTTTACAGCTGGTACAAGATATGGACAACTGAATGATAGATTTTGAGCATAAAGTTACTATCAACCCTCTCAACACTAGAGCTTCATCCTCTTTCACCCCTCCTTTTATAACTCCAGTTGAAAATAATTTCTAGTGAGAGGTTATCTTGTCTCGGAGTTGGTGTAACTTTTGTGAGGAACACCACGAAGAAACCACATGTGAGGTAAGGAAGAGTGCCAGAGACAAGATCTTTGGTAAACGACCAGAAGCCACCATCGTTGTCCTAGATTTTTCCGAGCCAGAAGATGTCATGGTCATCAACACTAGAAACAAAGCCTATGCCCCAAAAGGAAAATTTGACCCTCCTCGCAATTCTTCTAGCCCAAGCTCATCCTCAACCGTGGATGCATCCCAGGCTCCTAAAATTCCTGAGAGTCAAAGAATCACTACCTCTCCCCCCTCTTCCAAGTACAATATCCTGAATCAATTGGCCAACATTAAGGTAGATGAAACCCTCTTAGACATGGTTGTCATCCTTGAACAACAAATGCATCTGAAAGAATTCATGGAAGGAAAATCTTCCATTGTAGCCAGTCTTTCTGAAGAGGTAGATGCAGAGGATTCGTCTATAAATAAAGTAGGTGCACATAGTTTTAGATACCCTGTAATAAACCCACCTTTCTTTATTTCTGTAAAAATCATGGATAAAATTTCCCATTGTTGCCTCATTGATGGCGTTTCGGGCCCAAGTGTGATGTCAAAGATTATTATGGAAGATCTAGGCTTGTCTTGTACAAACAAAAATTCCAGAAGCATGCTCTCCTATAATAGTATATAACAAACAACCATAGTCGAGATTAAAGATGTAACCTTGGTTTTATGTGCTCATCCTGAGATAAGGACAACACACAACATTCAGGTGATCGATATGCCTGTAATAAATTACTCAATTATCTTTGGGAGAGATTGGCAAGCCCTAATAGGTGGATACCTCTCTCTCGACGGGACACATTTATTTATCCCTCAGAAATGAAATAATATCATAGTCCTTAGAGAAGGAAAAATCTCACCCTACATAAAGAAAATTTTGCAACCTAGTGTAATCTATATCAAAGAAGACCTAGGAGTGTATTCCATATTTTTCAAAGAGGATGATATTTCTCTGGAAAGAATTGATTTGGAGGATGAATTGTGGCATATGCATATTGATGGTTCACATTCTAATAAAGGTAATGGGGCTGGTATTATCTTAGTCTCCCTTGTAGGAAAGATTCATAATCTGTCATATAGGTTGGAGTTTTCTTGCTCAAACGATGTCGTTAAATTCAAAGCTTTACTATTAGGCATCAAGAATTCCCTTAATCTTGGCTGTGGCCACCTTTCAGTTTTTGGAAATTCTGAGCTTGTGGTGAATCTGAAATGTAAGACATGCTCTCCTAGAAACAAGCTGATGGAGCAATATTCCCAAGCTATTTGGGCACTTGTATCAAATATCCTATCCTTTAACATCACTCAGGTTAGGAAGGAGTTGAATTCTATAGCTGGTCGATTAGTTGTCTTCGCAACCTCTCCTACTCAGCAGCTCTTTCCTCACTTGCCTGATTGTGCATTTAAATCTCTACATTGTTCATACATTTCAGAGAATGAAGAACCCTGGAAGGCCATCCCTATCAATGAAAGAAGTTATGTTGTCATTCAAAATTAACCTCTCAATCCTAAGGAGAATGCATCTGTAGAGAATAACAAGATTCTTGAAGGCTTGAATCCTCTCGAGAGTTCATTTTCCTTGAGTGTTGGAGGAAACAAAGAAGAACATGAAGAAGGGATGAAATCTATTGTTCAAAATGTTTTTTCTTGGTTTAATGTAAATCTTCATGGTTTTGATCCAGGTTTTGTTCAATGTACTATGAAAACAGCTAGGCAAAAATAGAAACTTGTTAGCTCTACACTAAAATAAACCTTTCGAAGGGAGATGGGGGATTTCTTAATGACCAAAATATTTTTTCCATCCCACCATGATGGAGTTTCAAGGTGGGACCTTGCTTCGAAAATCCTTGATAATTTTAGGACCTGCACTAGTCTTCAAACTTTCAGACAAGCAATTATAAGAAATCCTTTCCCTCCTCTCAATATGGAAATGTTTCAGCAATAGATTGTATAGTTATATTTGGAGCCCCTACTTGACAGTTTATTTTCTTACAATAAAATCTATGTGGAAGGGGAAAATTATCACAAAACCACTCTCACTACTAATCATGATATTATGTCTTACAATTTCCTGCCCTCTGGATTATTTGATACAAGTATCACCTTGAGAATTCCTATACACATAACTTTCGATAAATAAGTCTGTCTCCAAGCTTATCTTGATGATTTAATCGTATCCTTCAAAGGGATGATAGTTACATCAGGTTTTCAAATGTTAGGCCATTTCCAGATAACTTTTGTCTTAGATACTAACTCATAAATTTTAAAATGGTTATAGAGACATTGGTACTCCCATACCATTAACAATCCTCATTTGAAATATTGTGAGGGGCCAGCATGAAAATCGTTTTCTAATTATATTCTTCTATATTATAGTAGTTTAGTTCTGCTTCCCAATTATGTGCTCTCTCCTTCTTTACAGCCTTTGATTTTTCTTACTTTCTGGACTGAATTTTATTTTTTTCTTTCTGAATGGTGTTATCTCTACTGCTGCTGTTTTGATTTATACATTATTAATTCTATTGGATTTTGGTCTTTATCATCTTTTAGAGTGCTCGAATTAAGATGTTGGATCACGGTTTCCATGGTAACACTCTTGCAAGCATTGTTAGTCTATAACAATCAAGCTTACGTAGCTATTACAAAGTCATCTCTAAAGGACCCTTAGAAATTGTTGTTTCATTTTTCACTGCTGTCATATAAAGAGTTGGTTGTTTCCTGCTTCTTCTTGTCATTTCTTCATACATCGAGACCTTAAGAGAAAATATCTAAGTCCCCCAATTTCAAGTGGACAACATATTACAGGAAAATAATTATGCATACAGCGGTAAAACCCCTCCTGCCTAACATTTTTTAAGATTCATTCCCATTCTCGGTCATCTTTTGTTAAATACGCTCACTTCCCCCTGTTGCATAATCATTTGAGTTACATATTCTTCAGATGACTATTCTTGGTCAGTGAAGCCATGAGTTCTGAGTTCTAATCTACTAAGAGAAAATTTCCCTGTGGAGTCACCAGTTTGTTGACTATTGAAAACATCAACGTAGTTTCACCCACAAATTGTTGCTAAAGCCATCATTATATAGGACTAAATAATGCTAGTAGGTGGGATCCCCTTGTTTTTGAAGATCAGATATGTTCATTTTCAATATTATGATGATGTGCTACAAAGGTTTACATGGTTGATGAGAATATCGTTGTTATTGATATGAGTAGAGTTATTGTGATGATATCCCTTCATGCAACTATAGCCTGCTATTCATTAATGGTGATTGTTCCACTGCACCTGCATAACAACGTATTAGTAAAGTTACAATAACGACAGTTTTAAAGAAGGCAAGGTATCACAATGAGTACAAAGGAATCTAGTCCCGCAATACAACATGCATAAATATTTCTTGTCGATTGTTAGCTCTAGTTACAAGGAAAATGCTATAAAAGTCTTTAATTACATTTTTATATATGCATATGGTGAAAATTTTGGTGGCTCACTTTGGCAAGGTAACAATGAAAGGGTTATGTATCTATTAATCAAATCGGTGGCTGACTTACATATGTTATAACGTTGGTGGTTCATGGAAGGATGGCTTGCGTTTTTCTGGTGATTATGTTATGTTTCGGTTAAATGTTGATGATGCTATACATGATCGTTTAGTTTGTGTAGTGGTTGAGAAATGTATTTGAGTTATGTTGGGAATGTAAACAAGGGTGTCACATTTGGCAAAATGAATGGAAATGGTTTGATTACTATGTGGATTTGGATTATCTTATGGTTTGAATGCATTGATACTATCGATGCTTCAGTTGATTAATGGTGATTAATGTGAGGCTCATTGGCATGTACTGTGGAGTAAATAAGATATGGGTGGAGGCGACATGCATTCACTGCACATCACCTTTACCATTCCCGTTGGCCGGCACGCTAGTCGGATTGATGTTTGATCTTGTCGTTGTGTTCATGCTCTGGATTTATAGCAAGGTGAAACCGCTCGACCTCCTCCTGTCTTAAGGATTTTGATTAACATGTATGTCTCTTTTGGCCATTATTGACGTCACTCTGGTTATGAAATGATTCTAGCTCAGTTGTGTGGCTTTGTGTTGTCCTGAGTGCTGCAACTCTGTGGAATTTTTTATTTTAATGAAAAAAAGATGGTTCAATTTAAGTTCATTGGAATGTTAGTCTTCCTAGCCAATATTTATTTATTTACACCGTGTCTTGGTTTAAGGGTTTTGCTTAAAATCATGGCACAATGATTGTCTTTGCGGTTATCGAGTTAAATTAAGAGCCCTGTTTTCTTATTTCGGCCTTGCAAAGGGATTGTATCCCATCCACAAGCACCACAGCCCCTTGGGCGTATTATTTCAGCCTCAAAGTATCATTAAAATTAGCCTTGTTCCTTCTGTGAAAAGATACTTTGCCAACCCTTAACCCCCCAGGATTTGGTTGCATAGGGAAACTTTCGTACCTGTCAAGTGGTTTCCAGTTATTTGGTCTGTTACCTTGGGTACGGGCTCACCCGTGAGTCATATAGCCATCATGTTTTTATGGTTACCCTTCACTACCTGTATTATATTAACATAATCCTCACATTGATACTTAAGGTCACAGTCACCCGCCTTATGCTAAGTAATTCAACGTTTTTTTAAATGGAAGGGCCTCTCCCTTGTGTCGATTGGGTGCCTGGTTATGTATAAGCTACCATGGTTGGTTCGGTTGGTTGTTCCTCTACCACATTGGCATTTGTTAGTTGGTATATAGTCACTAAGATTCACACTTTTGATGTTTCGGTTGGTGGCTGGCCTTGGTTGCAATTCTGGGGATTGCTCGCGTAGGTCACATTTTGTATAGGTTTTTTCAAAATGAATTATTGGAGTGAGTATATTGCATCTTTTGTTGTCGGTTGAGTAAACCTGAGTGCGCACAACAGGGTCGACCAAATTGGCTAAATCAATAGCTCAACATGATTTATTGAGTTCTATTGTGGTCGATTGTTGCTGTGTGTTATGGAATAGTTGCATCATGAAGTTCCCTCAGTTACACATTGCGAGTTATTGATTGCAAATTGGCCATTTTTTATGACAGGTTGTTGATTATTTGGTTCAGGTTTTAAGTCGCCTTGAGTGTTTTGTTTTACAGTGGCATGGTTACATCACCCTTGAAGTTTTCTCAATAATGATTGTTTGGTTGTATAATCAATTATCATTCTAGTCATGGCATGTGAGGTTTTGGTATCTTGATTAATTTTTTTACATATACATGTGGGAACGGATATCGGTACATACCTTGATCGGCTCTATTGCAGAAGTAGTAACTTCGTTATTATTTCAGAAATATGACTTTTAATTATAGATTAGATGTATAAGTGGTGGATGTGAATGATTATAGATTGAGAATGAGTGTTATTGTTGATTGTTATAACATGTAGAATGTATGAATAAAAGGAACAAAACATCTTACAAATTATGTGAAGTACTTCTATTTTGAAATGATGTTGTGTTGGATATTAATGGTCGATGAAATTAAAACACTACACATGAATTGTTACTCAAGTCATATGACTATTGGTTGATGCATATTATCTTACTACAATATATGTTATGGAGTGCTTGATTGATCTCATGAACAGTAACCATTGTTTTCACCCTTCATTATCTCATTTTCCACTAATTTTAAACCCCTCACATATCCGATATTCATTTTGTTCACCCCCTATTCTGATATCAATCACAACTAAGGAAAATTCTGTGTTAGATTGGGTAAAAGTGGCAGAATTCTGTGTGAATTGCAGTGAGTTTTATTGGTTTCTACCGTTGATTATTGTTATCATTGAGAAGAGACCATTTTTCTTCCCTTTCATTATATCACCTTTTCGCTAATTACAACCCCTCATGTATCCCTGAGAATATTTCCACCCCCTTGCTCAATGATTGACATTAAAATGCTTTGTATGGATTGGATTGCATGAGCCTGATACATTCTGAGCCAAATATATTTCATAGTTTTAAGGAGTTTTCATGCCTGGTTATTTAAAGGACTATTTGCTAATTGTTAACATGTGAAGGATGGGTTTTTTTAGTAGGGGAAGGGATGGCCGAGGAAACAGAGGTAGAGGTAACTAGAACGGAGGCCCAAGGAGGCCTAGGTTCTCAATTCATTTTGATCCTGATTTTGAAGAGTTGGGCCAATTGTTCCATGTGGGATTCTTTAATTAGATTGGAGAGGGGATAGTCCAATCGAGGCCTGAAAGGCCTCCCTTGCAAGCCCCTCAAGCCCCTGGTATACCAGTGCCTCCTCATGTCTCTTTATAGCATAAAGTCCCAGAAAATGATGGGTGGCAGGAGATTGTCCACCCAGTTGTCTCTCAACACCATGGTTGTCCAAACTTATCCTTGCCTGCTCATCCACCTTTAAAACCCATTGTCCTAGTTGCCCCTAACCATTCACCAATGCAATCTTCCCAAGGCAGCAAAAGGTTGAATATGAAATCCCACCATGCATTAAATAAAGGAAAGGTCATTACTGCCACTTCCTCACCCTCTGATAACTCTAACAAATCCATGTCCTCACAGATGCATATGAGGGGCGATTTTTCCCATGTGATTAGTGAGATAAATCCTAAATTCTCTGCCCTTCTCAAGGCATTTTTAGGGAATTCAGGAGGTGACAACAGCAACCAAGGGAAGGTTGCTTCACAAACTGGAAAATATAGATTTTAGTTCTTGTGTTATTTATTGTTTGTGACAGTGGACTACATGGAATTTGGACATGTTTTATTTTGGATATATGAGTATTAATCTAAATTATTTTTAAGTTTTATGAGGTGAAATTGCCAAAGGAAAATATGTTTGAAGGGAGGCACCAAGGTTGTGTTTTCTTAACATATGAATTATGTTATGATGTGATGATTGTTATCATTAGGGGAGTCACAAGGGGGTCCCACCTATTAGTTATTATTTAATTATGAGCCTATTATAATTATTAATTTCCCCCCACTTCCTTAACTAAAGTTAGTTAAGATCCTATGTTAGCTTAACTATTAAGTTAGTTCAACTACTCTAACCAATTCTAAATTGTTAAAAGATGAACTAAGGGGAGGAACAAAAAAAATATAGAATCACAAAGCATGCTAAGGTTTGCTCTTTGAATTCATGTTGAGATAGTTCATCTTTCATTCATTCATATATTCATCATATCCTAATTCTCTTTTGTGATAGCAGGGTCTTATTGTAGATGACAATATTCAGGGTTGAATCAAATCATTCAGACACTTGTTCTTTATAGGTGTTGATCTATCTTTGATAGTCTGTGTAGGCTTGTCTATTGTGAATTAGTTTTCATGATTGATAAATACTATTGTGCATATTCAAGTGGGAAGGGATATGTGGCAAGTTGATCCATCTTTTAAAGTTCAGTTTTGGTTTTCTGTCAATGATCTTTTTGTATGTTCCATCGGGGATTTCTAAGTTTGACTTTGGTCCAAGATTTCTTGTGAAGTTTTGTAAAGAGAACGAATCTTTGATGAATTTGAAGGAAATAAATGATTTCTTTATATCTCACCTATATTGATTATGATCTTGGTGTCTTTACTTCTATTATTATATTTATTTTCAGCAACTGATATTTTCATAAAAGCACATAAAAAGTAATTTTCCAGAAAGATTTTTCTTGATAAAAAAGCATCCTAACCACTTGTAATTAATACTGGTGAGTTAGGATATATATTTTTGTTGGATATAAATGTATGGTGATATTCCTTCGGCTTATGGTCTTATCTTAGTCATATTACCTACACCATTACTTTTCCCATTTCCCTATCCTTCATCTAATGCTTCTTCATCCCTGTCCTATTCTTCTTCCTCTTTCGAGTGGTCCATTTGTTCTGCTGGGACTTTCCACTCATATTCCCAATCATTAAATATGAGGCATACATCATCTATTGTTAATTTGTAGTTGGTTGATAGCAACTAGCATGCATGGTCCCTTTTTTCTTGAATGTACATATGGTGCATCCCTGCTTTGAAGCACACAATATCCTAGTATGTTTATACTATATGGGATGTGATGTGTGGTGTATGTTCTATGATGTACCTAATTGTGTCAAAGTAGACATAATATGTAACATTGTTGTCTACTTGTTTCCTTTTTTTTTCATATTCCATAAGTTATCATATTCTGCAGTTGCATTACCTCTATTGGTTTCTCTCATCCATTGGTAATCACCAAGATCCTACCATACAACTAGTGCAATTAAAATAAGATGCCAGGAATAATGTAACTATGTGCCTTTCTCATTGGCCTCTACGAAGTTTGTCAAAAACTAATTCACCTAAAAAGTGGCCTAATTCATTTGGACCCCTCTGCACATTTTTTGTGGCTGCAAATATTGCAGCCAACACTTCATCTTTGAGACATTTCCTAAAAAATTTATAGGCCAACACCTGCATCGCAAATCTTACAACATCATCACTTTTGTTCACAACATCCAACCCCCTCTTCCCTCTAAAGGTGTTAAACTTATCCTTCATAAATTTCGCTAGTTCTTTCTCCCCTGCTTTGTTGGTGAGCAATGTGGTCGAATCGTCTCCTACTTTTGGAAAACCTATGATCCACACAATTAGTTGGGTATCAGTTGAAACCGGTGGGTCAAGCCACAAAGTTCCTCCATTGACACAACTGAGTAGTATCTTGACACAAGAATTTATTTCTAGACTATGTCCAAAATGGGGAATCTCCAGTAGTTTCAATATCCTTGACCTTTGAAGTCTCGTTGTCCATGTCTGTCGTTCAATTAGTATTGCTCCTATGACTAGTACACTTTTTGCACAAAAATACTTTTCTTGTGCCAATTCAGGAAACGTTTATTCATCCATGATGTCATGGTATTCAAACTTTAGGGAATCAATCTTCCCTATCATGTCCCATTCAACAATTACATCAACTGGTATTTTCGGTGCGACCAGTGGGTATTTCCCATATGTGAGTACTTTAACTTATGGTGTGGTGTCTTTTCGTGGTGGTATATAGTTGTTGAGTCTCGGAATTGTCGCATTTTCATCCTGTTTTCCTTTCACCATCCTTCACATTTATCCATATTCTACCACTCCATAAACTATTCATTAATACGATTTTCATAATTAAATATGGGTTTAACCTTATTATTTTCCAAATCATTTATTTTAGTATTAAAATGGAATTTGTGATTAAATATTAGAAAATTGACATGTTTTCATATATATCTAAAAAATGTGTGAGCTTTGTCATGAGTAGGAATATGTGAAGCATTAATTCAAAAATACTTCTCGAATACTTCCTCCACCATTTCAAGATTTGATGAGATAATTCAAGCCTATTCCAAGGAGAAGATCATGGAGATATGGATAAACATATCTTATCCTAGATATATGAGATATATGTGTGAGCATTTGAAGGGATTATATTTTGTAATAATGGGAAATTGGTTGAGAGAAAAGTGGATCTGTAATTATGAGATTCTTATCTTCTTTTCAAATCTCTCATGTATAAAAGAGAGTGTCCTCTCTTCATGAGAGGGGATAATTATTATGATGTAAGATTGGTTCTTGGGGGCAGAATTGTTATGATGTAGATTGGATTCATGAACAAACTCTTTTGTAAACCTACTTGTTGAAGATTAATGCAAGTTTGAATTCAGTGATCTTGTGTCTCTTAGAAGTTAGCATCGGTTGATCTAAAATCTTCCATGTTGGCATCGACAAGGGCCACTGATCCAACTTGGTAAGCTCATTGTAAATTGTTAGTGTAGATTTTCATTTCATATACCTGTTATTTTGATTTCATGTTATTTTGTTTGATTTCACTATTCAAATTTGTTACAAAGTGTGGTAATGCAGGAATAGTTGGATCTCCATATTTCACCATACATGAGTTTTAATGGATCATCCCACTACACTTAGAATTTTTTTCCATAATTGATTAGGTTACACCTTGCTAACAAATGCACAATCAAGACCTCCATCTCTCACCATGCATGCACCTCTAATGGAATGTTGCGAATGCACAAAGTGTTAATTATTGTTAGTTTATTTGCTCCAGGGGATAGAATCAAAGTTCATATTTTCCTTTCATGAGCCATCAATAAACAGGTCCATCACCCGAGCAAGATCTTTTGCTTGTTTATGAGTTTTTCTTTCCATCTTTCGAATTGTGTGAAGATTGTTACTTTTAAAAGTGTGTTGGTTTCTAAATTTTTTTTTTATGTAAGCTATACTAAACAAACATAGGAACTTATCTATTATCGGCACATATAATGCATCAAATCTACTGATTACGAATCCCAGTTGATAATTTATGTTTGTTAATATATTATGCATATAATTGAACTAACAATAGTCCCTGTGAAAACTTGACTGTGAGGTTGAAGCTCCTGGTTTTTCCTCGAACAATAGTGCAACTGGTGGTATTTTTGGTTGCTTGTGTGCTACGGCTGCTAGCACTCCAACTTTCAATGGTGTCATTATTCTCCACATTTGATTTCGGTGACTGTTCTGTGCTGGTTCATGTTTGAATGTGGTTCGGCTCTGGTTCTCTCTATATGCACACCGTTCTTATAAAATGAAAATAACCTTCTCCTTTATCGCTCATATGCTTTTATCACCCTTCAACAACTGTAAAATTTCTTTTGCACCCAGTGGATGTGTCGAGTCCAGTCAGAATCTACCATTAATACTTTCCTTATTATGGCATTAATACCAAATAGTACACCAGTTCTTTCCTTTGATATGCCAGTCTATCCTGATCCTCGATGATGCCCTCTATTTATGAATACACATCTTCATTATGCCTCATCATTTATGGATTTATAATTGTCATTTATGTGCTTTAATTCCCTTAATGATTCCTTTCTCGCACTTGAACTTCGTAAGAACTTAACTGAATTTGTGTTGTTTATGTTATCTATGTGATACATCCTTTTTCTACGTGATACTTCTTCTTGTTTACCTTTGTATTTCTTCTTGTTTCTGTCTTTTTATTTGTTTTCTTGTTTATGTCTTTTTATTTGTTTTCTTCCTTTTTCTCCTTTCATTTTTTTTTCTATATTTTACCTTCCTACTATAGTACAACTACTATGATACATGTGTTCTTGTGTAGTTCTGATTAATGCATAGGCAGTTGACCATCTCTATAGAGTTTCAACAAAATTCCATTCACCATTCCTCCCATGGTTTCTCCATTCAAGGCTTCCAACCGCACAACACCTGCCTTCATCACATGATGATTTACATAAGGTCTTAACCAATAGATGCGAAACTTTCCCAAATGATGCATAAATTTGTTGTCATAGAGTAATAATAAGTCCCCCACTTAATTGTTTTTCTATTTAATATGTCTATCATTCCATGAATTTTCCCTTTCCTTATGAAATATCTTGTGGAAGCCTACGACAAA
This sequence comes from Picea glauca, assembly GCA_000966675.3. NCBI lineage: Eukaryota > Viridiplantae > Streptophyta > Pinopsida > Pinales > Pinaceae > Picea > Picea glauca. Next base: position 3,128,947 of record JZKD02S1999896.1, read on the forward strand.
CCGATGTTCTTCAAGATGTACTAACTATGAAAATATCTCCTCTACTACACCAAAATTTGAAAGATCAGTAATCGCAACAACGTGGAGGCTAGGTAGAATAAACTCCATTGGCATCATTGTTTCTTGTCCATAGACGAAACTAAAAGGTTTCTGTCCTATAAAATGTTTTCTTGTAGTCATGTATTCCCACAATAATGCAGGAACTCTTAAGTCCCAATTATATCTCCCTATGTTGCAGATCTTTGTCAAAGCATTCTGCAATATTTTATTAAAATCTTATATTGTCCCATTAGCCCAAGGGTGATATGACATAATCTTCTAGTGATGAATTTGAAATTCCTCACTCAATGTTGTAATTGTCTTATTTATAAAGTGTGTTCCTTGATCACTAATTAATATGTGTGGACATCCAAATCATGTGACTACATTCTAAAATAGAAATCATGCGACCATCTTCATGGTGTAGTCTATGAACGGTGTCGCTTCTGTCCATCTTGTCAAATAATATGTCATGATGATTATGTACCTCTCTCTTGATCTTATTTATGATGGGTTGATTGGCCCCACAAAGTCTATTGCCCATTTATCAAACGCTTGCAATGTAACCTATGGGTAAAGAGGCATTTCATCCCTCCTAGATGTCTTTCCCACCCTTTGGCATACATCACATTCCTGAAAGTATTATTTAGCATAATTATAAAGTGTGGACCACTAGAGCCCTGCGCAAAAAATCTTATGCACAGTTACTTTACCTGGTTAGTTTCCTCCTTCAATCCCTTCATGTGCTTTTGTGAGTATCATAGGAATTTCATGCTCTAGCATACATCATCTCAATATTCCATCCACACCTAACTTGTATAAGTTCCCTGCAATGAGCTGATAGTCTGCTACTTTAACCACTAATTGTTTATTTTGTGTGACTTCCTTATCTGACGGGGCCATTCTTGTACTTAGAAACTGCACGATGTCTGTGAAGTAGTTATCCACCATTTTAACTCCAAATAATTCTGCATTTGGCAAGCTATCATCTATATTCCATGCATATTCTATTGATAATATGTGTGATAAGTGATTAGGTTCTACATTCAACTTCAAGAATAAATAATTTCGAAACTTCTGAGAACCCAGTAAATAATGTAAAAAAATTTGCAGTGCATATATGTTACCCATTATTTTTGTCATCCCTATGACCGTTAATGATGTAAACCTATCTGTTGTTTTCAAAGGGGTCAGTGGCCTGAGTTCCTGAAGAGAGAAGGGAGAAGAACTTTTCCTGAGAAAAGAAGTTGCATTTTCCTTTGTAAAATCCTTGTAAAAAAGGAAGTTCACAGGTTGCTATATAGGCAAGGTGCGAGAATGCCTGATTCTCGCAAGTTGCACCATAGAGCAACCTGCGAACATATTGCACCCTAGCTATGGTGCAACCTGCGAGAATCAGGCATTCTTGCACCCTGCCTATATAGCAACCTGTGAACTTCCTTTTTTACAGGGCTTTTACAAAGGAAAATGAAACCTCTTTTCTCAGTAAAAGTTCTTCTCCCTTCTCTCTTCAGGAACTCAGGCCACTGGTAGTTTTTGCGTCTCTGTAACAACCTCATTCAAAAATGAAACATAGGTTTTGAGGATAGTTTTTGCGTCTCTGAGGCAACCTCGTTAAAAAATGAAACAGAGGTCTTTGAGCATAGTTTTCTAATTTCAAGCTCGTTAAAAAATGAAACCAATTTCGAGGATAGTTTTTGCATCTCTGTAACAACCTCGTTCAAAAATGAAATAGAGGTTTTGAGAATAGTTTTTGCGTCTCTGAGGCAACCTAGTTAAAAAATGAAACAGAGGTATTTGATCATAGTTTTCTAATTTCAATCTCGTTAAGAAATGAAACCACTTACGAGAATATTTTTTTTGTCTCTGTGGCAACCCTGTTAAAAAAAGAAACAGAGGTTACATGCATAGTTCTTGTTTCTATGTCAAGCTCGTTAAAAAATGAAATAGTTTTCCCCCTCTCTATTTGAGTCAAGTCCTTTGTCTAGTATTTGAAGCTTCATTTCATTCTCCTTTGCAGTTGGATGAAACGAATCTTGGGGGGCAATACTCTCAGCCTATGAACTTCATGCTGAAGTAGAGCCACTAGCTTCTTAAGATGGGGGCTAAGTACCAACCATCCATGTATTATGTGTTGGGAAGTCGCAAGCATAGTTTTATATGGTTCAAGCTTGTGTAAAAATGAAACCACTTAGCTCAAGCATAGTTCCCTCTATTTCAAGCTTGCATAAAAGTGAAACCAGGTCCAAGCATAGTTTTGTTTTGTTTTAAATCTTGCGTAAAAATAAAAACAATCCCGAGCTTAGTCTTTGTTCTTTCTCATGCTCGTTAATACATGAGAATAAGTTACCAAGCTTAGTCTTTGTTATTTCTCGTGCTCTTAAATATGTGAGAATGTAACCGAGTACACTTTTATCACTTTTTTCGGACTTGTAAAGGTTATATGAAAAAGGAACCCACTGGAGTTCCCTTTAAGCTCTTTTCAGACTCTTTAAACATGAAAAGATTGCCGAGCGACCTTGTTATTTTCATGCTCATTAAAGTATTTGAAGAAAGCATCTGTTGAGTAATAGTTTATCTCTTTTTCGATCTCATTGGACTACTTTACGAAAAAGGAACTGAGAGAGTTCTCTTTAAGTGTTTTTCAGACTCTCTAAACATGAAAAACCCCTGAGTTTTCTTTCTTTGGACTCATAAAACAAACATTGAAAGGCCTATATAGGACCGAACCACTCCTTCCTAGGGTTCGTTAAACATACTCCAAGGGACTCGTCCAAAGGATGAGCTTACATTACAAGCATATGCTATCCTCCTCAAGCTTGTGTAAAAATAAAGAGGTACTTTCCAAAAATGGTGGGGGAAAAAATTAGGAAAGAATTGTGTCTAAACCTGTATTCTGTGGAAGAGTCACTTTTGAACATGACACCCTTTCACTCGCTTTGTGTCTAGGTTGGAAAAACCACTTGTCTCCTCATCATACTCCTTTATAAGATTACAATTTGTTCTATGATCCCTGTTGTTGATTCAGTGTTTCCAGGATAGTTGTCATGTCGTCAATATGTTCAAAGAGAAGTTCAACCCGGAAAGGCTTCTATTGCATTGGCCATTTCTATAGTCTTTAATCCTTCTATTGCGTCGGCCATCCCTGAGTCAGTCCTAAATCACTTGTTACTCTGATCTACATCAAATCTTGTTACTTGTTTCGTGTCATTGATGTGGGATACATTAAGGCCCTCCTGTGATGAGTCTTTTCCTGTCGACTTCAACTCATTATCTAGGAATTAGACTTAGAAACTAATTGGTACCTTGGAACTTGCATGCCTTAATGGAAGGTTTCCTCACTTTCGAGAGTGGGTTTTCATTATCGACCCCTGATCGGGAGATTCCGCCGAGTGTTCGACTTTAGCTCATTTATTCACATTCATTGGATTGTACTAGTGTACCTTGGGAGTCATTAACATTAATGGTGATTTCACTCGCACTTGTTAACGGTATACACTAATGATCGGTAATCAAGTGGTTTCTACCATGTTCGACTTCGACACATGTACTCACATGGTTAGATTTGTACTATAGAGTGGTGGATATGAAGACCCTGGATCTTTTCTGACAGATTTAGGTTGCATTGGAGTATATTCAGTGTACTGTTGCATAGATCCACATTGTATGTCTGGTGGCTATGTTCAAATTTGAATCTTTAACACATAGATCAATAGTGTGTTTTTGGTGGCTATGTTCAGATTTGAGTCATAATGGCATGGATCCACAGTGTATGTTTGGTGGCCATGACCTGTCTTACTTGACATGGATCTTCGCATGTAGGCATTTATGCTTTGAGTCATTTGTATTCTGAGTATGGGAATACCTACCTCATTTATGATATATTATTGTACTGTATTTCCTTGTTTGTTGGCAGGTTTCCGACCGACTGTTCCTTGTTCCACACACACACTCGACAAAGTATTTCAGCTATCACTCTGTTCTAACTTCATACTTTGGGGGGCTCTCTATTACCCATTATTTTTGTCGTCCCTATGACTGTTAATGATGTAAACCTATATGTTTCCTTTAGAGGGATCAGTGGCCTAAGTTCCTGAAGAGAGAAGGGAGAAGAACTTTTCTTGAGAAAAGAAGTTGCATTTTCCTTTGTAAAATCCCTATAAAAAAGGAAGTTCACAGGTTGCTATATAGGCAGGGTGTGATAATGCCTAATTCTCGTAGGTTGCACCATAGCTAGGGTGTGATATGTTCACAGTTTTCTCTATAGGCAGGGTGTGAGAATGCCTACACGTGGGAAAAACAAGCGTTTTCTCGAATCTTCTAGAAGGAGAAACTTCTATGGTGAGGTGGCATCCAAATGGTTTGGATCTT
>JZKD02S1999896.1:3139769-3158426 GCA_000966675.3 Picea glauca
TTCCTATGGCTTTTATCTTTTACCAACTTCTTTTACCCCCTGGGCCTTTAGCCCCTTCTTCCCACAAGACAAGATGTAGCCCTGAAAGGTCATCCTAATGGCCAGACTAGGGGAACAGGATGGATGAGCGGGGTATAAGATGGTGGGAGCGGATGATGGCTCTGCAAATCCCCCTTGGTGGCTAACCAAAACCCATGAATACCATCTTGCTAAATTGCCCCATCAATCACCCCAACAATGGTCAAGTGGATTAGTGTAAGATCCAAGCAGTCATCTGAAATGAAAGGAACCTAATGCATATATAAGAAGGTTATAACAATCAAATATGACACATACCATGATACATCGGACCAATTACCTCATGGAGCGAGAGTCCTCTCCGATGCAAGCCCAGTCCGGTGGTGATGGAAATTGCTACTACTGACAGGACAAATCTGACGAAGAAGAAGAGAGATGGGCCCTCCAGGGCCATGCTCAAGTCAATCCCGCTCTCGGTACTCCATGTCTAGGACTATGTGGGCCTCGAGACATGATCTCCTAGTTATCCCTAGATATCGGGGATAACAAGGCTTATTACAATTAATGAGCATTTACAAACTATATAAGAGTTGATGCATGAAATCTGTGCAATCCTATAGGTAATTAAGACAATTACAATCTCCTGCGATATTATACAATGGCTCAAGCCTCGAAATATTAAAGGGCTTTAATTTCTATGATTTTCCAAAATATCAAATTGATGTGCTCTCCTCGGAATTCAAAATAGTTTGAAATGTGTGTGATGGGGCACTGAGTTGTCATCCACTTGGACTCTCTTGACTGATGACGATGCTCCTGCATCATACTCCTCTGGAAAAAATATTCATGGAATCCTATCCATGAGATCCTGCATTATTTTTCCATGTTTTTGAATGTCATGTTCAGTTACCAAACTACCATCCTCTGCTGGGTGATTTTTCCACTTCACCAGGTACTCAAAATAAGTCTTTCTCCTAGTCTTCTTGCCAATCCTTTGGTATATGATTTTCTACATTTGTGGATTTTTTGCTGTGGGCATATGATTTTACCACTGGATCTCCTTCTGATCATATATCCCTTCTATATCATTGTTGGCACAAGGGAAGACCCAGTGTTCAACGCTACAACATCGCACCAACAAAACCCTAACTATCGGCCCTTTCGACAACACTTCCGAAGCAGATGAAGTCTCACCCAAGGTAGAGGCAGGGGTGGTTGCAAGACTCATATGTTTGCAACCTTTTTTGGGACACAGATTTGTGATTCTAACACTCAACAGAGAACTTAGTAGTAAGCATTCATCAATATTCAGTTCTTAGTAACAACACAGTTAAAACACTACTCACAAAACATCACAGTATTCAATCAGATATAACACTTAGCAGAAGGAGACTGCTCAGATCTAGAAGATTCAAGTACTAAGAATATTCATATAAGGAATATCTAAAATTCATCAACATCATTAAGCATAGAGAATCAACAGATCTATCTATCACTCATCTATACTAAAGCACTTAGCATATAAACACATAATCATATCAACACATTGCACAAAGAAGAGAAACACAACATGTACGTGGTTCACCCCCACCCTCGGGCTACGCCCACCAATTCTTCTCTTCTTTATTATCTTTGTCAAGATTCTTACAAGCACATAGCATCAAAATCCTATTCTGCATAAGACCTGAGATCTGTGCGCACTCCACCAAATACTCCTTCTTCGAGCTAGGGTACAACACCAAGCCTTCTTACAATTACTTGCATGTAGCTCTGCATGTCTCACACATTATGCACAAAGCAAGTATTTTTCACTTAGCACTACTTACCACCACACTTATTACATCGCCTAGTATTCTATATATACATTACAAAATTGGGCCTAAGCATGGGTAAACCCATGGGCCGACATTCCCATACCCATTACGTAATCCCAAAACCCAAAAAGGACCCAAAAATGGGCCTAGATCTTGCGATCTCTGCTTTGGCTTGTGCTTTTCCTTCGACAGCCTGTCAAAGTCCCAAAAATAGGTCAAACATGACCAATAATCCCCCAAAATTGGTCAAGGGCCAACAATCATCCATCCTGTAAGGATACAGGTCTGCAACATTGAATATTGGCAATATTCCAACATCTTCTGGAATTTCAATCTCATAAGCATTCGCAACAAACTTTCCAAGGATTCTACATGGTCTTATATTCTTCATATTTAACTTGTTATATGTTCCTCTTGGGAAAATTTCCTTCCTTAGGTGTGCTAAAATTTGATCTCCAACCTCGAAATGAACATCTCTTATTTTATGATCAATTCGGCTCTTATACTTTTGATTTCTATCCTGTAATTGTCCCTTTAGCTGACCATGAAGCTTCTACATTTATGCAAAAAAGTCTTCTTCTCCTGCATTTTAAAATTCATCATGTCCCAAATTTTTTAACTCTGAAATTCCTCTCAGATGCATCCCTTAAACTATCTGAAATGGGATTTTACCAGTACTTTTGTTTGGTGAATCATTGTATGCAAACTCTTCTTGGGGAATAATTTGATCCCATTGATTTTGATGTTCAGTGATCAAAGTCCTCAATAAATTTCCTAAGCTTTGATTTACCACCTTAGTCTGTACTTTTATTTGAGGGTGATATGCTAAACTGAAGGACAAGTTTGTCCTTGGTTTCTTCCACAGTGTTCTCCAAAAGTGTCCCACGAATTTGGTATCTCTTTCTGAGACTATACTTCGAGGAAACCCATGTAGTCTCATGATATCTTTGAAAACAAGCTCGCTATATGAGTAGAATCGATGGTTTTGTGACATGGTATGAAATGTGCCATCTTCAAAAGTGTTTCAACCACTACAAATATTGAATCATTTCCTCTCTGCGTTCTAGGCAATCCCAGAAAAAAAATCCAGGCTTATGGCATCCCATGACCTATCTGGAATAGGGAATGGTTGATACAAACCAATGTTCTATTGTTTCCCTTTTTCATACTAGAAAACACTACATTTTTCCACAAATTTATTCACATCGGACCTCATACCTGGCCAATGGTATGAATAACTTAGTTGTGCATAAGTCTTATCATGGCCGAAATGTCCAGCCATTCCTCCACTATGCTTTTCTTTCAATAGGTTGTCTCTCATCAATCATTTCAGAATACGTAATTGGATCCCTTTAAACAATAGTCCATCTTGTATAAAATACTCCATCCACTAACTTTTTTCCTTTAGAAAATGGTTTTAACATGCTTCATAAGACTCTTTAAAATATGAATCTTCATGATACATCCACTTAAGGTGTTCAAACCCTAAGGTCTCCACTTGAAATTCCTGCAAAATCAAACATATCCTGCTCAAATCATCTGCAACTTTGTTAGTGCTACAACAAATATGATTAATGACAAAATTAAAATTCTGCATGAATTCTACCCATTTGGCATGTCTTTGGTTTAATTTCTCCTTCCTGGTTATGAACTGTAAAGCTTGATTGTCATTGTACAAGACAAACTCCTTCAGAGTAAGTTAATGCCTCCATTTTTTCAAGGTTTGTATTACATAATAAAACTCCTTGTCATACGTAGAATACTTCCTCTTAGTGTCGTTCAAATTCTCACTAAAATAAGAAACATGCCTATTGTCTTGGCTCAAGACTGCAACAATAGCTACTCCACTTGCATCACATCTCACCTACAATGTCTTCTTGAAATCTGGAAGATTTAGAATTGGATGTTCTATGATATTCTCTTTTAATACTCTGAAGCCTTTTTTAGCTTCTGTTGTCCAATTAAAAGATCAATTCTTTTTCTTTATGGTGTCTATTATGGGTGCACAAATGTTATTGAAATTCCTGATGAATTTCCTATAAAAACTTGCTAACCCATGACAAATTATTACTTCAAACACACTTCTTGGAGAAGGCCATTCTTTGATTTCCCTCACCTTCTCTGGATCCATCTTCAACTCATTTGAAGAGATCACAAAACCCAAGTATATAAGTTTTGTTTTCATGAAAGAACATTTCTTCATATTTATCAATAGCTTTTCCTACTGCAACCTCCTCAACACTAGTTTCAAGTGTCTCAAATGTTCTCCTTTAGTCTTGCTGAAAACTAAAATGTCATCCAAATACACAATTACAAACTTACCAATGAATTCTTTGAGCACCTCATTCATCAATCTCATGAATGTGCTCAAGGAATTTGTTAAGCCAAATGGCATAGCCAACCACTCATACAATCCTTCATTCATTTTGAATATTGCCTTCCATTCATCTCCCTCTCTCATCCTTATCTGGTGATAGCCACTCTTCAAGTCTATCTTGGAAAAATAATTTTCTCCACTCAAGCAATCAATCAAATCATCCATTCTGGGTAAAGGGAATCTATACCTAATGGTTATCTTGTTTATGGCTCTAGAATCTATGCAGATTATCCAACCTCCATATTTCTTTGGACTTAACAAAGTGGGTACTACACATAGACTCAAACTTTCCCTAACTAAACCTTTATCCAACAGATCTCAGACTTGATTCTTGACTTCTTCATTCTCTTGAGGTGTCAACCTATATGCTTATTTATTTGGAAAACTTTCTCTTGGAATAAGGTCAATGTGATGAATAATAATCCTAATGGGTGGTAAAGTGTGAGGTAACTCATCCAAAACAATATCAATGAACTCATCAAACAACTCTTGAATTTGTACATGAAAATCATCCACATAAGTGTTTGTAAGGATGACTCTTGGCTTTCTTACCACAACAAATTGCATTTCTTGTTCCTTCTTGCCTTAGTTCAAGAGTTCCTTCCCACTCATGAGAAGTATGCTAGGAATATATTCTTCCTTGAATCCCTTATCTTCTATTGGAAGTAACATATTCTTACAACCATTCTTATCAAGGGTATAAGTATTCTTCCTTCCATCATGTATGCCATTTATGTCATATTTCTACGGTCTTCCCAACAAAAAATGTGCAACATCCATGGGTATAACATCACATAAAACTTCATCGCTATAACCATCTATTTTAAATTAAAACTTGCATTGTCGAATTACCATGACTTGGTGTTCTTTATGCAGCCACAATAATTTGTACAAGTTCATATGTGCAGTTGTCTCCAGCTCCAATTTTTCCACCATTTATGTGGATACTAGATTATCAGTGCTCCCACTCTCTACAATCACTTTTCATACCATGTCTTTGGTTTTGTAAGCAGTCCTAAATAGACTATTCCTATGAAATGGTTCTCTTACCTCTTTCTCTGGCTTCGGGAGAAATTTCCTCATCATGAGGGATCTTCCTTCTTCCACTGCTTTTGCTTCTAAATTCCTCTTTTGTGCTTCAGAAATGTGATCTTCTCCAGTCCTTACATCTTTCTTTTTCTGAGGACATTCCCAAGACATATTCCCTGTCTTTCCACAGGCATATAATTTCACTTCTCCTCATCTTCATCTTCCTTTTCCTTGTGAAAAGGATTTTATCCCACCATAGGTTCCTCCTCTAGAACTTCCTCCTCTTTCTGTCTGGATACTATACTTTCCAACATTCGTTCTGGGCTTCTGAAATTTCTCTTGGAAAATTCCTCTACCTCTATTTGGGGTCTTTCCTCTGTTTTGTTGGCTTTTGTTTCTGGCAAAATTTTCCTCTTCTTTTAGTGCCACCTGATAAGTATCCTCTATAGTCCTCACTATCATCAGGTTGATTTCATCTTGAATTTCATATCTCAAGCCATTAATGTACTTGAAAACTTTTTATTCATCGTTCTCTCTATGTTTTGCTCTAATGTTCAACTTATAGAACTCTTCAGTGTACTCCTTCACCGAAAAACCCTCCAATCTCGGATTCTGTAATTTTCTGAACAGATTTATCTGATAGTCTTTGGGTATGAATTTAGATTTTAATTTAGCTACCATTATATCCCAACTCTTGATTTTAGACTTACCTTTGCATCTTCTGTCATCTTGCAATTCATCCCACCATAGCGCTTCATGTCACTTCAGTTTGATCATTGCATTCTTTACCTTATTTTCATCGTCAAACTCCTCCTAATCAAAGTAGTTATCCAAAGTAGTTATCCAGTCAAACAACTCTTCAACATATAAATTTCCTTTATACATTGGGACCTCTATTTTTTCTATGGATCCCATTTTAACAATAGCTCAAAACAGTCTCTCTTCCACAACTTCTTTCCCTATATCTTCTTCTGCTTCAACATATTCACTCTCATCTTAACTGATGTCACCATCATTAGGTTTTCTTCTTTGTTCCATATCCATGGAATCCAATCTTGCATGAAGTCATCTCATCTCTTCTTCCATAGTTGTATTTTCTACAAGTCTATCTCTATGTCTTCTCGATAGCATGGTTCCAAGTTTTCTTTCACACAGAGCACAATATGGGGCTCTGATACCACTTGATGCAAATCCCCACCCACTCTTTGGGGTCTATGCAACCTCTCATTATAAGGATCCTTCATACTAAGGAGTTGAATTATCTCTTAGGCTTTTGTCAAGCCCTCGAAACTCTCTACCACAAGCCTTTACTCTTATCCCCACATGCAAATTAAAGTTCACGAGGGTCTTGTCACTTCAATGTAGAATTCCATGAGACCTTGGGCCAAAACCATAGGCTAAACCTTTAAATGGTGGGAACTCTGGCACTTTGGAGCTTTGGGGTTCAAGGTTTTTAAATGCACCTCTCCACAAAATCTCCCGGAGTGTCGAACCAATGAATACACAGAAGTAATAAATTGATGGACCCCATACTCTGACAGATGGAATGCTTTGACGTGATTCAGGGAATTCACACAACATATACCCTTGTATCTCCCGAACAATGAACTACCGGAGGGCCTCTCCATCCTTCATGTGTCCCCCTCCTAATCAACGGTTGGGATGAGTTCTTATTTTAGAGACTTTGGAAACCTTTGCATCAAAGTGATTTTTCACCCCTGTTTCCTCTAGAGTACTGGGTCTCCGGACCTCCAGTTATAATTCCATGCGTCATGTCAGGTATTGTATGATCAAATCCCCTTTTGCAGATTGGTCAAACCCTAATTGTAATAGGCTGAATAAGAATTCGGCCCCAGAATATATTAAAGGTGGTTATAACCACCCAAAAGAAGAAGTCGGCCTTGCAAGTGAAGAGACACTTCCACACATGCCATAATTGTATAAATAAGAGAGGCCAACACCTCATTTAGACACACAGTCAACTCACTCATCTAGTGCTCAAGTATTGAAGGAAGTTGCAGTTACCAGTTGCCAGAAGAAGGAAGAGAGAGAGAGGTTCATCCTTGGGAGAGGAATTTCTATGTTTTTTGGTTCATTATCTTGGCATTGTATTGGCTATCTATATTAAGGAATTTTCGCTAGGTTTTCTTCCCCTTGAGGATTTCCCAGGATAAATGCTTGTGTACTCTTCTGATTGTGTTTCTCTCAGTGATCCTCTCTATGCTATTGTTATCTAGTAAATAGAAAGGTAACCTAATAATAGATGAAACTTTAACATGGTATCAGAGCTAAGCCGAAGATAACATCTTTCACAGGAAAAGGAAAAATTTCATTGTTGTCGTACATGAAAATTAGGTTTTTTTATTAAAGAAGGTTTTCAGCCTCAAATCCATCTAGAAAGTTGCACCCTACCTCAAGGAACATTTCGACATCCTCAACGCACTTTTTCAGTGGCTAGATATCCTGGAAAGTGAATACCTAGTTTTCACAAAGTACCAGAAAACCAGAAGTACCAGTGTACCAGTGTACCAGAAGCTCCAGTCCAGAAATATAGAGATCAAGTTTGGAGGGGTAAAAGTTGGATTTTATGAAATCTAAACACACCAGGCTACTCGCCTCAGTCTAGCACATCTTTTGGTGAGTTCAGTTTTCAGATCTAAGTAATTTGATTTTTTATTATTTATATAGCCCGAAGGGCTAGGGTTTCTTCTACAAGAAAGAATGACTACCAACATGAGGGTAGAATACAGGCTGGAAGGATATAGAAACTTTAGATCTTGGAAGCATAGGTTGCAGATGATTCTAGACAAGAATGATCTCCTAGAACATGTTATAGTGGGTGTGCCATAACCAGATGAAGAAGAGAAAAATACCAAGCATAAGAAGAATGAAAAGAAAACAAAGAGAATCATGTCAGATTCAGTAAAAGATCGCGTGATCCCTCATATATCCGAACTACAGACAACAAGGAAAACGTATGAAGCACTCAAAAAATTATATGAAAGCAAAGACATTAGCGAGAATCTTACCTTAAGAAATCAGCTTCGTAATATGAAGATGGACAACTCATAATCTGTCACATCCTATCTTATGAGAGTTTCTCATCAGAGATCATCTTGCAACTATTGGAGATATCATTAGTGACAAAGAACTTGTAACCACAACCCTAAATAGGTTTCCAACATTTTGGATTCCTTTTGTACGAGTGTATGGAAGAAGCAAGTTACGCAAGTTTGATAAGTTATGGGCATATTGCAGACACAGAGAATCTAGACTTGTAGACCAACAAAAGAGATTAATTGTCGATGAAGAGGAAGCTCTTACATCTCAAAAGAACAAAATAAGTTCCTTTAGGAAGATCAATAAAGAAGCTAACTCCATAAGAGTTCCAGACAAGAAGAAAGATGTTTCAAAGATCTGATGCTACAACTGTCAAAAGTTGGGACACTTTTCTTATGACTGTCCTCAAGGAAAAGGGAAAATAAAGTATCAAGCACATGTGGTAGAAGAAGAGGAATCTCCTCCCTCAAAGAAAGATTTAGTAGAAATTAAGGATTATGTACTTTAAGTTGAAGATACTTGATCTGAAGAAAGAAAGAAAATGGTGGAGTCCGTGAAGCCTCCCCACACAAAAACAAAAGATAAGTATTCATGTTTATTTTTAGTACCTTGTTTACTTTAATAATTTATCATTACAAGTTAGTTTTTTGTGAGAATTTTAATTAACCTCATTTTATTTCAGTGTCTATGTAGAATTATGAAGGAAGTATCAAAGAAGAGGATGAAGAAAGAGATAACATATTTATTTCATATATGATCACTCATGAGAGTGACAAAGAAAACATAATGTAAGTAAGTTTACAAGTCTCAGAAGAAAGAACTTATGCTGTGAATTGTAGAAGTTAGAAAACACAATAAGGGTGTATGATATGGTGACAGTCAGTGAAGACCAGACAATATCCGATATTTATATAGGACCAGGAGGCTCCTAAAGATGCAGAACATAAATATTAAAGATGAAGAAAAATATAGATACTTAGATATAGTGGATGAGATGTAGGTAACTACAGGCTGCTCCAATACCATTCTTATAGATGCAGAGGGAGCATGTTGATCCAGTATGAAGACAAAAAGAAAGAAATATGCGAACTCAAGAAGGCACCCAGGATATTACAGAAGAGAACTTCAAGGATGATGATTAGAAACTGTTAGTTTGGTGCAAGAGGGAGTTATGTCTCCAAGTTCAAAAAATAAGATCGTGATTTGATGTAGTTAGGAAAGAAGATGGATGGTGCCTAGATATTTTGATGAAGATGAAAGTTATCCAGTAGATCGATGGTTCCCAATAGATGGGTAGCATGGTATTATATCATTGAAAGATTTTGGACCACAAGAGATTTTTTTTTGGATCCCATAGCTAGACCTTCATAGAGAAGGAATGAGTAATCCCACAGGTAGAACTTCATAAAGAAGGATAAAGAGAAGATACCTTTGTAGAGAAGAAAGATACCTTCATAGAGAAGGGGAATGAGAAATTTTCCAAGGTTGGCCTCTGTCCAAGTGTTAAGTTTTGGATACTCTAGGGACATGCTAGAATAACCTCATATAGGGGGGTGTGACCACCCTCATAGAGAGGAATGTGGATGTTTCTCCAAGGGACAACGAGCATATACTCTCCTCTAGCCAAGTATTGAGTAGCTTGGAACACAAACCTTGACCATGTGGAATGGTTAGTTGGCTCTTGAGGTTTGTGTCATGATCCTATGTGGATCATGGAAAGGGAGTCTAGTCTTGCCCAGGCTAACATCTTAGCTTCTCTAGTTCATGTGGGCTGACTAGGAGTGAAGCTATGGTATTAGTCCTCCCCAGTGGATGGGTGAGATAGATGACTACAAGAGAAGGGAGAACATAAAAGGAATGGAAAAACTCATAGGACATATTCTATATGAAGATAAGATATTTTATGTGTGAAGATAAGAAAGAAGTATCTTCTGCGTGAAGAATAACAAAATAAAGAGTATCTTCTGTGTGAATATAAAGAGAACAAAACTTCCGATGATTTATAGATATGCCAGTCAATGATCATGATGCCCAATGACCAAGTGGATGCCTCCAGTTATCCAATTAATGATGATCACCCAGTTGATGATGTTGCCCAGTTTATGATGTTGCCCAGTTGATGATGTTATCCAATGAATGCTGCTACCTAGTTGATGTCGACATCCAGTGACCTGTCAAAATATAAAGAATATCCTTCTTGTTAAGAGGGAGTGTTAAAATATTGTGTAACTGCAAAGAATATTCTTATCCCCTTTTGTGGATAAAGATAAAATATATTTATTATTGATTATATCAATCCCATTTTGTGGATTGATCATGTCGAATATTGTAAATGACCAAATCCCCCTTTACAGATTGGTCAAACCCTAATTGTAATAGGCTAAATAAGAAGTCAACCCCATAATATATTAAAGAGTCCCTAGAATATATTAAAGGTGGTTATAACCACCCAGAAAAAGAAGTCGGCCCTTCCAGTGAAGAGACACTTCCACATGTTTCGGAATTGTATAAATAAGAGAGGCCAATGCCTCATTTAGACACACACTCAGCTCACTCATCTAGTGCACAAGTATTGAAGGAATATGAAATTACCAATTGTCGAAAGAAGGAAGAGAGAGAGAGGCGCATCCTTGGGAGAAAAATTTATGTGTTGTTTGGTTCATTTTCTTGGCATTGTATTGGCTATCTATATTAAGGAAGTTTTGTTGGGTTTTCTTCCCCTTGAGGGTTTCCCAGGATAAATGCTTGTGTACTCTTGTGATTGTGTTTCTCTCAGCGATCCTATCTATGCTATTGTTATCTAGTAACTAGAAAGGTAACTTAATAATAACTGAAACTTTAACAAATCAATGGTTCATATGAGCTTCGTGACTTAATAACTTTGGAAGGTTCCAACTCTTTTTCACTCTCCAAATTAGATCTGTCGAAATGACAAATTCTGAAGGATTTCTAGGGGTAACTCTCATGCTAATTTCCCATATTTTTCGGTCACAATGGATCCTCCCTTCTCCCGGTTGGATCTTGACCATTCATCCCCAAAAACTCAATAAAATCCCTCTTCCTTGAATATAATGGTCGTTGGCCTTCTTGAGCTTGGACACATGAAGTGACTCGAATGTTGGGTGCCTCCTTTTGCACTCCTATGAAACTTTGAAACTTATGAATTAGAAAATTTCTAAGTCCACAATCTTCTTGCACTTGTTCACCTCGAGACTTTGAAGGTTTTTGAGAAACTTCCACACACTCTTTGTGTTTCTCCATAATTTTAATTCTCAACACTTTGGCTAAGTGTTGTCTCGATGAATGATTTCCACGATTCTTCTTCAAATTCAATACTCCACTGAGAAATCTGTTCATTCCATTCACACTGCTGATTAATTGGGTTGGTTTTCATTGATTTCAACCCTTGAAGACAGTCTGGTAGCGAATTATGGTAGCACAAAGGTTTGGGTAATGGACCCAAGTTTTATTGATGTATAATGTTATGATTTTTAATATATTTGAAGGTAATACTATTATGGATGTATAGTACAGATCATGCCATTTTCGGTGGTATGTGGAACATAACATAACTCCTCACGGTTAGAGAGTTACGGACATGTGAAGTTGGAGAACCCTCATGAGTCATCTAGAAGCCCCAAAAGGTCAAAGTAGTCAAAGTGGTTGCAAATAAGAAATTATTCAAATAATAAAGTGAAGTGATGAGTGTACTATAAGTCAAAGTGGATAAAAAATAAATTATTTAAATAATAAAGTTAATGGATAAATTACTAAGTGGACAAGTGGTTAGAAGTGGGCTAGCCCTAAAATAAGGAAAGTGGTTTAAGAGATTTTGGAAGGTAAATAATAAAGTGAAGTGATGAGTGTAATATGATTCAAAGTGGATACAAAAAATATTATTTAAATAATAAAGTTAATGGAAAAATTACTAAGTGGACAAGTGGTTAGAAGTGGTTTAACCCTAAAATAAGGAAAGTGGGTTAAGATGGTTAAAAGGAAACCCCTTGAGGAAGCTACATGAAAGTATAAATAAGAGGAAAGACTCTCTCATTTTAATCAAACTTGAGAATATTGAATATCTACAAGTGAGTGAGGTAACCAAATGATATCTAAGCCTAATTTCAGAGGGAAGTTTAAGTAAAGAAGGTGGAAATTCAAGGGAGGGTAAATTCTTTTGATGATGCTTTCTAAGGTATGTTATTTACAAGTCATCTCGCCATTTTAGAAATAACTTTTTTTCTAGAATTATCCAGACCGTGAAATTGGGAGGACATTGAGGAAACATATCCAAGTAGCTTTGATACAAATTTCAGCTTATGGGTCGTTGTATTTTTGGAGTTACATGCCGTGGAAAATATGGTTTGTGGCTAGTCCTGAAACTAATCTAAAACAAGTGTTTCGGGTAAAAACATCATAAATTCTTCATAATAGATCCAAATTCTGTAATACCAAATGTATTGTTTAGATTACAGTCTGTAGTATTCTTTATATAGTTTTCATATCCATACAACAAATATTCCATGCATGACACGCTCTACAAGTTTGATCTCTAGAATAAGGCTGAATTCAACAAGGTATGCCATTTTTTCTATAACGCCTTTTCTGAGAGGTTACAGGTAGTGAAATATGGAGGAATTTCATAAAAGACACTGAAGAAAATTGTATACGATTTTTAGATCTTTATTCATTACAGGTACATAGTTATGATTATTGCAAGTTAGGGTTTTTTAATAATCCAAAATTAGTCATGTGAGACTAAAGTAAAGTTTGATGAAA
Source organism: Picea glauca (assembly GCA_000966675.3). NCBI lineage: Eukaryota > Viridiplantae > Streptophyta > Pinopsida > Pinales > Pinaceae > Picea > Picea glauca. The sequence goes on from JZKD02S1999896.1 coordinate 3,152,844, forward strand.
ATGCTAGTCTCTTTTTGTTAAAGTTAAGGAAGGTTTGTAGGTATGTGATCATATATAATAGGTCTGTTAAAAAGTTACAAATCATATTTGGATGATGAAATTGATGATGGATTTTGGTTGAGGTACATGTTGGGTACATGTTTGAGGCAAGTAGTTGATGAGTTGGCACATACATGAGGTGTGTAGTTGATGATGTTGGTACATCTTGATGAGTCATAGTTTATTTGTATTTGATACATGATTGGTACATACTTGGTAGATGGTTGGAGGCACATGTTAGTAGTATTGTTGACACATGATTTATGGATGATGTAGCATATTTTTCTTGGTATATTATTAGAAGAACATATTGATAATATTGATGAGACAGGTTGTTGTCATAGGTTCTTTGGATAGGTCGTTGTGACAAGTTATTTGTACATCTATGGTGCATGGTTGATGCACTTGTTCATGGTATAGGTTGAAGTACAGGTTGGTGCATGGTTGATGCACTTTTTATGGTACATTTTGATTACAGGTTTAGGTATTGATTGATGCATGGTTCAGGTTATTAGTACAGGTTGTTTGGTTGATAGTGTAACAGTGGTTCCATCATTATAATTATATGTTAGGGAAGTTGGATGGGGCAAGGACAAGTGGTTGTAGCTAGAGAACAAAGGGGGTTGTAGCCTCCTTATGGTTGTAGACAAATAATTCAGAAGTTGGAGCTTCCCTCAGGTTGTAGCCTGAGAAACTAGGGAGTTGTAGCCTCCTTCTAGTTGTAGCCAGAGAATTGGGGAGTTGGAGCTTCCCTCAAGTTGTAGCTTGAGAAAATAGGGTGTTGGAGCCTCCTTCTAGTTGCATATGGAAAACAAAGGAAGTTGGTGCTTCCAATGAATGTAATTCTTAAATACATATAAGAAAAAACATTTTGTGGTTTTCTCCTGCTTTGGGTTTTCACGTAAAAGCACTGGTGTATTGTGTATGTGTATGATTTCTTATTTGTTCATTGTTTATTTAATCTGCAACTATTGGATGATAATGCTACATTAATATAAGACTTGCATTTTGTGGTGAAAAATGATTGAATTTCTCTATTACTAATTCACCCCCCCTTTCAGTAATCCAACAATTGGAATCATAGCCGGTTCCTTAAGGAAACAATTTAACCATTGGAAAGAGATCATGGCTTATTCTGAGAATGGAGTACCATTGTTTAATGGTCAGAATGGTTTAAAGTATGAGATATGGAGCAGAAGGATGAAATTATTTTTACAGGAACATGGGAATTATATTTGGCTATCATTCATTACAAGATATGATATTTCAAAAAGGGCAAAGACTGTAGCCAAGAAATAATTGAAGAAGAATAACAAAATAGCAATGGATTTCATCTCGGAAGGATTACCTAATCCGATAAGAGAAAAGGTCAGCAAATTTTAATTAGCCAAAGAACTTTGGGATAAGTTACATGACATATATTCTTCACCCATCGCAAATTCAAAAAATGCCAAAGAAGATGCAGACACAGATCAAGAAGAATTATTTTCACCATGTCAAACATATTCAGAAGATGAAGAGTACATAATCACTATAGGTATGTTGTTTTTCTTTAATTGTGAAAAACACAGACATCTTGAAATAGAATGCCATGAAGGAAATGAGACAGAAAAAATAATTGAAAAGGAAGACAATTATGAAGCAAAATTCATTAGTGCTTGAGATGAACTAAGAGAAGAAAACAAGCCACTCAATAAAGAATTGATGAAACAAAAGGAAAGTGTTCACATATTTTAAGAAGCCCAATAGGTCATCAAGAAATTAAGAACTTAGCTAGAAGAAGCCAGAAAGATCAAAGAAAATCTTGAACATCAAAAGAAGTATTTGGAAGCCAACATAGTAGCACAGAAGGAAGAAGAAGAAATGCGAGAGAACATATTGACATATCATCTTAAGGAAAGAAATAACGATCTAAACCAGCTTGAGGTAGAGTTTGGTCAAGAAGAGAAAGGACTTTAAGAATAAATAATTGGATTAAAAATTCATCTTCAATAAGCAAGATGAACATAAGAAGTCATGAAGTCTCAGATAATGAAGAAAGAATAAGAGGTTGAGAATCTTGAAGAATAAGTTGTCACATTGAGAAGTAAAATCATCAAGCTCAACAAGAACGTTGGAGAGACAAAAACATCCACATCAGTTATAGATAATGAAGAGAAGCACTCTAGGTTGCTAGAAAAGAATAATGAAGAAAATAGAAAGAGTTATGCAGAAGTACTCAAAGCAAGGAATCATGGTCAATCAAAATCTAAGAAAACTATTGAAGATACATCTTTAAGAAGACCATCCATGTTCAATCCATAAAGAAGCTTCAATCATGATCATGATCAGTAAGGAAAAAATTCAGAAGGACTACACCACAAAGAAGATCATTCACTCCCAGGTATGCAAATTTCTTTTATGGTCATTGTTTTTATTGTACTAATTTTGGACACAAGGTTGCAAATTGCAGGGATTATAAAAATGTTCAAGCAAGAAATGCCTATGTGGCCCCACGTAACATTGAATGTTACAAATTTCATAACTGTGGACACAAAGATAGTGATTGTAGAAGCATGATCGATACGTCCATGAAAGAGAACACTGATATCATATATAAGAAAGTATGGATAAGAAAACATGAATAAAGAGTGAACAAATGCCAGGTCCAAAGATCGCAATATTGGCAATAAAACGAGATGAAGAAAATTCTACAGAGAAAAAGAAAGATGTGAGATACAGAAAGGTTTGAAAAATAACTGAAAGAAAAGAAGGACATGTAAATAAGGAACAAGCTCAAGAGATTGTACTTTCAGTCATTGTAGTGAAAGATGAATCCACAGAAAAAAAGAAAGAAGTCAGAGCTTAGAGAGATGACGAATCTGTCAATGAAGATGATGACGAATACACATCAGAGCAAGAATTGTTTTGAGCCATTTAGCTTAGAGACACCCAGGTAACATGAATATTAGATAGGGGAGTCTATGTGATAATTGTGACATACCAAAGAACCATCCTTCGAGAAGCTTACAAAGTTTGAGTAGACAGATCCAGAGCAATCGGTTAGCATAAGTACATGATAGTATAGTAGTAAATGGGTTATCATTATGGACAGTTTTGTAGTAGAATCTTGGACAGTGGATGAGAGCATGTATTCATAGATTGGTTCAAAGAGTGGTTCAGATACAAATGAACATTATGGATGTTAATTGCAAAGGAAATGGATCAAACAATGCTAATGGATTCCAAATTGAGAGATATTTTTTGGACAAATGTAGTGCTTACAATAGTTTAGATTCAAAATAGAGTAATGCTTAGAAAAAACATAGACAAAACTCCCTATGAGCTATGGAAAGGAAGACCAACAAATGTGAAGCACTTCAGAGTATTTGGAAGCAAATGGTACATCAAAATAGAAGATGGAAGAATGGGAAAGTTTGATTCTCATGTGGACAAAGAAGTACTTATTGTTTACTCTAGTACAAGGAAAAAATAAAAGTGTTACAATATGAGATTGAGAAAATTTGTCGAAAGCATCAATGTAACAATTGATGAATCAGATGTACATGAAATCATCTTTTCTGAACGAGGAATTTGAAGAAGAAGTCTACATTGAACAATGAAAATGATTTCAGTTGTTAGAGAACGAAGATTATGTGTGCAAATTCAAGAAGGCCTTGTATGGTCTAAAACATGATCCTAGAGCATGGTACTCTAGACTGGATAAATATCTACAATAGGCAGGGTTCAGAAAAGGAAGTGCATACATCAACCTCTACATCAAGGTAACTTAAGATGGTATTTTATTAATTGAAGTTTATATTGATGATATTATTTTTGGAAGTACTAATGATAGGTTAAGCCAGAAATTTTCAAAGGATATGCAGAATGAATTTGAAATGTCATTACTTAGAGAACTATCCTACTTTCTAGGTCTTCAAGTACATCAAAGAAACCAATGAATTTTTATTTCTCAAACTAACTATATCAGAGAAATGCTAAAGAGGTTCGGAATGGAAGAATGCAAACCAGATACCACTCCTATGCAAACGAGTTGCAAGTTGAGCAAAGATGATGCTTCAAAGTCTACATACCGGAGGAAATACAAGTCAATGATTGGTAGATTACTATATGTGACAACATCTAGACCATATGTAATGCAGGTAGTTGGACAGGTGGAACGATTTCAGGCAACACCAAATGAATCACATGTATTAGCAATGAAGAGGATTTTCATATATCTCAAACGAACAAAAGAGTTTGAATTATAGTATCCAAAAGGAAAGCATCTATCCCTTATTTCCTACACAGATGCAGATTGGGCAGGTTGCATTGATGATCGATGAAGCACCAGTGGAGAAGCATTCTACTTGGGTGAGTGTTTAGTTTCATGGATAAGAAATAAACAATCATCAGTATCCTTATCTACAACCAAAGAAGAGTATATTTCAGCAACAACATGTTCTACATAGGTTCTATGGATGGAAAAAACTCTGACAGATATACAAGTTGAGTATGATGAGCCCATTCCAATTTATTTTAATAATACAAATGCTATCAATATCTCAAAGAACCCGGTGATGAACTCCAAGACGAAGAACATTCCAATCAAGTATCACTTTCTATGGGAACAGGTTGTAGAGAAGAACATCGGAGTTGAGTATGTGGGAACAAAAGAACAAGTTCCATACAACTTTACAAAACCACTTCCACGGGAAGTCTTTGAGTATCTTAGCCGGAGACTCAGAGTAATTTCTACTCCAAAATGAATGTTTTTGAATGCTTATCTTATATGTATTAGATTTAAAAGAGGAAGCACTATAGAGAGGAAAGTTCAGGTTGGGAGATTAGTTTCAGGAAGATTTCATTCAGGGGGAATATCCCCAAGGACAATTCAGTCAGGGGGAATAGCTCCATATGGAAAGATACCTTTTCCATTGATGACAAAGGGGAAGAGATTTATCAGATGCAGAGCATAGAGGCATGGTTCTAGGGGGAGCAATGGTCACAGGGGGAGGATGCGTGACATGAATTTAGTATTTCATCAAAGTGTTTCCATCAATGCCAAAGGGGGGTATTTTTGATTAATTGGGTTGGTTGTCATTGATGTAAACCCTTGAAGAAAGTTTGGTAGCGAATTCCAATAGCACAAAGGTTTGGTAAATGGACCCAAGTTTTTTTATGTATATTGGTATGAGTTTTAATATATTCAAAGGTAATACTATTCTGGATGGATATTACATGTCATGTCATTTCCGGTGGTATGTGTAATATCACATAACTCCTCACGGTTAGAGAGTTATGGCCATGTAAAGTTGGAGAACCCTCATGAGTCATCTAGAAGCCCCAAAAGGTCAAAGTAGTCAAAGTGGTTGAAAATAAGAAATTATTTAAATAATAAAGTTAATGGAGAAATTACTAAGTGGACAAGTGGTTAAAAGTGGGTTAGACCTAAAATAAGGAAAGTGGTTTAAGAGATTTTAGAACGTAAATAATAAAGTGAAGTGATGAGTGTACTATAAGTCAAAGTGGATACAAAATAAATTATTTAAATAATAAAGTTAA
>JZKD02S1999896.1:3158566-3174548 GCA_000966675.3 Picea glauca
TCGCAATAATTTTTTTTCTAGAATTATTCAGACTATGAAATTGGGAGGCCATTGAGGAAACATATCCAAGTATTTGTGATACAAATTTCATCTTGTGGTTTTTTTTCTTTTTGGTGTTACATGCCGTGGAAAATAGGGTTTGTGGCTAGTCCTAAAACTAGTCTAAAACATCTGTTTTGGGTAAAAATGTCATAACTTCTTCATAAAATATTACAAATCAGTAAGACCAAATTCATTGGTTAGAGTACAGGCTATATTATTCTATCTACAATTTTCAGATCCATACAAAAAATATTCCATGTGGGGTACTCTCTACAAGTTCGCCCTCTAGAATAAGCCAAAATTCAATAAGGTATGCCATTTTAGCTATAACTCCTTTTCTGAGAGGTTCCATGTAGTGAAATTTGGAGGAATTGCATAAAAGACACTGAAGAACATTGTGTACCATTTTCAGATCTTTATTCATTATAGGTACATAGTTATGATTATGGCAAGTTAGGGTTTTTGACTAATGCAAAATTAGTCATGTGAGACTAAAGTAAAGTTTGATGAAAATGCTAGTCTCTTGTTGTTAAAGTTAAGGAAGGTTTGCACGTATGTGATCATATACACTAGGTCTATTACAGAGTTACAAATCATATTTGGATGATGAAATTGATAAGAGATTTTGGTTGAGGTACATGTTGGGTACATGGTTGAGACAAGTAGTTGATGAGTTGGCACATACATGAGGTGTATAGTTGATGATGTTGGTACATCGTGATGAGTCATATTTTATGTGTATTTGATACATGATTGGTACATACTTGGTACATCGTTGGAGGCACTTGTTAGTAGTATTGTTCACACATGGTTTATGGATGTAGCATACTTGTCTTGGTATATTATTTGAAGCACATATTGATCTTGGTGATGATTATAAGTTGTTGTGTTATGCTTGGTTGATGCACATATTTTAGAGTTGTCTTGGTGATTGATCTTGGTGGGTAGATAAGATTTGGTTGATAAGATTGATGAGAAAAGTTGTTGTGATAGGTTGTTTGGACAGGTTGTTGTGACAGGTTATTTGTACAGGTTTGGTGCATACTTGATGCACTTGTTCATGGTAGAGATTCAGGTATAGGTTGGTGCATGGGTGATGCAATTGTTTATGGTACAGGTTGATTACAGGTTTTTTGGTACAGGTTGGTGCACGGTTGATGCACTTGTTTATGGTACAGTTTGATTAGAAGTTGAGGTACAGGTTGATGCATGGTTCAGGTTATTGGTACAGGTTGTTTGGTGGAGGTTGATTGGTACAAGTTTACAATAGTATATCTCACAGTGATAGTGTGATAGTGGTTCCATCATTCTACTTATATGTTAGGGTGGTTAGACGAGGCAAGGATAGGTGGTTGTAGCCGGAGAACATAGGGGGTTGTAGCCTCATTCTCGTTGTAGCTAGATAATTGGGGAGTTGGAGCTTCCCTTAGGTTGTATCCTAAGAAAACTAGGGGATTGTAGTCTCCTTCTGGTTGTAGACAAAGAATTTGGGAGTTGGAGATTCCCTCAGGTTGTAGATTGAGAAACTAGGGGGTTGGAGCCTCCTTCCAGTTGCAGCTGGAAAACAAAGGAAGTTGGTGCTTCTAATGAATGTAATTCTTAAATACATATAAGAAAAATCATTCTGTGGTTTTCTCTGGCTTTGGGTTTCCACATAAAAACACTAGTGTACTTTGTATGATTTTTCATTTGTTCATTGTTTATTTACTCTGCAACTATTGGATGATAATGCTACATTTATATAACACTTGCATTTTGTTGTTAAAAATGATTGTATTTCTCTATTAATGATTCACCCCCCCTCTCAGTAATCTAACACACAGGCCTCTGCAACATTTCCCGTTACCTCTCCTTATCTTCTGATTCAAAGTCAACTCGTTCTTCGCACACCTTGCGGGAAATGTGCAATCATTGCACCAGAGCTCTCAAAAGAGAAACAATTGAAACTTATGGCACATCAAAGGTTCACACATTTAATCATGAAGTGAATACTTGAACATATGAAACAGAAAAAAAAAAGCATACACATGTACAGAATAAAATCAGAAATAAACAACACCATACATATGGAATCAAACCTCTCATTTTATATTCATTCAGAAGAATATGTACATGAGTTCATATAGGCTTCAACAATAGAAAAATCGCTTCATCAATAAAAACTCTCTACAGAAGCTACCTCAACAATTCTTAGTAGCATTAAAATTTACCTCAACAGCCTCATTTAGGTGTAGAACTGATGCAGGAGCATCGCTCCAACCTAGCAAAGTGCCAACTAGCCAACACATCAGAGCACACATTCAATGGAGAAGAGAGGAACCAACCCTCTCGATTTCAAAATTCAAATTGAAATTAAATGAATTAAAAGAATTAAATGATTGTAAGGCTGGTAGAGCCAAGCCATAATTTTACGCAGGTTGTAGATAGTGTTACCTTAAATGGTTGACGGTAGGCAGAGATCTAGATCTGATTCAGACTAGACAACCATTGAAGATCCATTCATTGTAATTAATGAAAGTAGGTAGCTTGGAGGGAAGAGCTCAAGGATCCCCCCCTTTGTAAAATATCTTTTGTACCTAGATGAGTGAGTTCTGTGAGAGGCAGATAGGTAGATTTGAGAGGAGAAGAGAGAGTCGAGACTCTATAGCAGTCCAAGATTTGTACACATTATAATCAAATATTTATGTTAATGAGAAAGGAGCAGTTTTTCCTGCATCTGCTTATGTTTGTTTATGTGTCTTTCATGAATGCTATGTGTGTGTTCATTTATATGTTGTAGACGTGTGTTAGATTCCATCTACAGGGATAGATATATTTTCTTGTCTATTCTAGAGTTTCTTTGATTTTCAAGTCTGGGTTGTTTGTGGCTTCATGCAAGAGGTTGCATGACAGAATAATGAGATTTATGTAAGCCAGTGCTAGAGTGCACTTCTGAGTTATGCAAAATCTAGACAAAGACATGCTAGGAGAGCGCACCAAAGGAATCATAGGATCAAGGGAGAAGCCTCAAGGTTGTTGAACACCTTGTAGCTGAGACATTGCAAAGGAGGGCACAGAGAGAAGATAGAATCACTAAAGGTTATGTAAATCTCTTCCAGGAGGGAATCGAGAGAGTGCATAGAGTGCACGGAAGGAACTCTATTTTGATTCTTGAGATAAGAGAAGTGTCACAGGGAATACACTCATAGGGTTACTGAACACTCTATAGGATTAGCAAGGAGTGATTGAGCATAAGTTGCCAGATGACACTTATATCCCTTCAAGGAGAGAAAGGGATAGAGAGCATTAAGGTCCGAGAAGTGGAAGCTCAAGGAGGACAAAGACAGGTGCAAGGATTGCACTAGGCCAACATTCAATGAAGTGTTGAATGACAACCATCTGAAGGCTAGTCAGAGCACAAAGAGTTTGTGCATGAAGAATTTTTTTCAAGTTCTTAAGCTCAAGAGGAATAGTTCCTTTGCGCACAGAGTTCCAAGAGAAAGGAACAACATGCCGATAAACTTTGAGGTCAAAGACACCAACAAGCTCATAAGAGATATCACAATAGCGTGCAAGGATTGTGAAAGGAGTTTCAAAGGTTGAGAAACCCTTCGAGGTTTTAGATGTTGACAAAGCTCAGAAAGGATAGCACTTTCAGAACGCATACGAGACCCAAAGTCTCAGGGCTTGCAGGAGAAATTCGAAGGTTGAAACCTTCGACACTTAGAAAATCTTCCAAGGTAAGGAAGGAGAAAAAGCTCAGGAGGGGGAGCATAGCTGTCATTGGATCGACACTGGGAGAGAAAATCTGGACCGCTGAATCTATGTCCAGACACACAAGAGAGTGTATAAGGGAGATTAGATCTGGGCCACCAGATCTAGTAGAGATAACTGAAAGCCATCGGATCTATAGTAGTTGTGCAGACCTTAATGGCTCGTGCACACAGGGTGACTTCTCATTTTAGTTTTCAGGGTTTGAATAACATTGTGCCCAGGAGTTGAGGGTGATGAAACCCCAAAGGAACTTAGGAGTGTCCATTTAGCTGACACTTGGCAATGATCTAGAATCCATCAGGGTTTAGATAATTTCTTGAAATATTGTGAAACGTCAGATCTAGAGCAAGGGTTGATGAAGGATAATACATTGGAGATTCATTGAGTCTTGAATTAATGACGGAGTGCTCCCAGAGAGGAGTGTCGAAACCACAAAGATCGTCTGATCACACTGAGTCACGAGGAGGATAGCTGGAGGTTCATCCGATGTTGAAAGAGAAAAGGGGATCAGAGCCATTGATCCAATTGGATCTAGGTCATAGGTTGAGTATCGAGAGATCAGGGTTCGTTAAGTTTGGGGGCAAGGTCAAATCTTGACTTTCAAATCATCGATACATGAAACTAGGGGAAATTCAAGGCTGTTGGATCGTGAGTTACCTGGACAGTTGATCTAGGGTGGATTCATTTCGGGAGACTGACCATCAGAGAAAAGGGTGCACATACAGTCTCGAATCCCCGAAAGAGAGAACGTTGATGAGTAACCAGGGCCGTCGGATCAAGAAGGATCTAGACCATCCGATCTAGCCACTGGGTTTTCAGGAGTTAGGGACTTGAAAGGTGAGAGGTTGGAGTTGTGTCATGATTCCCAGAATCGTGAAAGCCGAGGTGCTCAGAGGAGGTAGACCCCATTAAGATTGTGGTCATGGGGTAGAGGTTGTGTGGAGGTTAATCTCATGCCTAGTGCTTGTTTGCACAGGGCAGATTTTAGAAGGACTTGTGGTCAAATGAAATGAATATTCCAATAGGGATATAAAGAGCCATTTCGGCTCATAAGAAGAAGAACGATCCTTAGACTGGGAGGTCAGTGGACCCTGCCGAGGCAGAGGTAGGGGGTCTGCACCAAGAACACATATATTTATACATGGATTGGATTCTTGAGTCTTCCCTCCATCCTATCTAAGTACTATCCTATCATAATTAAAACATTTACCACCAAGGCTTATTACAATGAATGAGCATTTACAAACTAGATAAGAGTTGATGCACAAAATATGTACAATCCTATAGGTAATTAAGACGATCAAAATCTCTCGTGATCTTATACAATGGCTCAAGCCTCCAAATATTAAAGGGATTTAATTTCTATGATTTTCCAAAATATCAAACTGATGCACTCTCCTCAGAATTCAAAACAGATTGAAATGTGCATGTTGGGGACCTGAGTTGTCCTCCACTCGACCTCTCTTGACTGATGATGATTCTCTTGCATCAATATTCATTTTCAAATGTAAAATATACCATGAACCTTTGAACGAACTCGTCTCATATTGTTGTTTCTCTATGCATTTCCAGTTCCAAATGCTATCTCTTCAGAATAGTATCCAGTGTATGTATAAATTTGGGCTTGCATTCCTTCTTCGATGTCGAAATCCATCTATTTTTGTAGTACTCCACATGATCTATTGGTTCAATTGTCCCTATATACGTCTTCACACTATTCTCTAACTCCATACTAAATTTCACAGGCATTATTTTCTTACACTGCAACCAATCTTCCATCCCCTCTTTATGTGTATTCCACCACCTGGCTAGAGTAGCTTTCAGGACAACATTTACTGCCAACAACCTTTGTTGTTCAAGTACCCACAACTCAAATTCCTTTACAAATGAACTTATATAAGTCAATCCATAATACCTAGGTGGATCACATAACTTCATTACAATCCAGCCCAATGATCGAGTTAGTAATGCACATCGTCTAGTTGATACTTCATGCATCCTCTGTTGCCAATGTTCTAGACCTTCCTATGAATATGATGTGCATGAACTAATACTTCTCCAACTTATCACACCATCCACAATGGGGTTACATAATCATCCATCAGTGAAATCATGTTATACAAGTTATCAATTTAATTTCCCCTCGTTGGCTCTATGTACCTCTTTCCTTCTATCGGGTCCAATGTTACAATAACCTTCAAGTATCCTACCTCAAATATCATTCCCCTCCTCTTCAGATTATTGATCTCCTAATTATCAAATTCCCAATCAAGTCCCATTATTTGTGGATATGGTTGAAAATATTCCATGATCACAATGACTTTAAAGTCTGCTACACTGTGCACTCCATCTATATTCATAGGTACTCATATGAATAGACCAATTAGTACTCTCTTGTGGTGGTTTGCTAACCTTAACTGAATAGGAGACTAGATCAACTTGGGTTTCCCCATCATCTCTTAGGTTTGATTTGGTAATACATTCACATCAGACCCCAAGTCAAAGATAACATTATCCACTTCATATTCCCCAATCTGTGCAATTAACATAAATTCTCCATTACTCCTCTTTCTACAGAGTACTTGATTCCCTACCTTGTGCAATAGGAATTCCCCTTTTTTGCATACAACGATCAATCATTTCATATAATGAATTCATCACAGTTTCATATTTCATTAACTATACATAAATTCTATGGAACTCTCTTAGATTACTTAGCTTCCCAAGTGTCTTCTCTCACATAGTGCAATCACATACATGAGGCATAGATGATTTTTATGTTGCCCAATCCAGTCCTAGTATGTGTTTTCTTTCCCTCTGATATGTCTCCTTTTCTTGTTGGGGGTCAAATTTTGGAATAGGTCCTGCATATTTCCTTACCCATTGCTCATCCTGCTTCCCTCCATTTATCGCATAATCCACTATTCTAGTTCCTCCACGCGTAACAACTACTATTCTAGGCCCTTAATTGCATTTTTCATCTGATATTTTTTGTACATTCTGATTTAGGTTCTGGTTCTGATTCCCTCTTGCCTTACATTTTGCAAGTATTTGATTACAATATTTTGTCACATGGTCCATTTCTCTATAGTATGTGCAAGTTGTACATGGATTCAAGAAATCGTGATCTAAGGGTTCTGGTTGATTACAATTGTAACATATAATCAATCCTCTACCTCTTCTGCAAAAATTTACTCTGCCTCGACCTCTGCCAAACTTTCCTCTATTTCCTGGATTAAATCCTCTCTGATTATTATACTGTGGACCACCTCCTTCTTTCACAACATTCTCCTCCTAAATCCTGTAGATATTTGAAGTGCGCTCTCTCATCAAATCGAATGCGCGACAATCCTTCTCTTCATGTCTGAATGACTTGTAGAAGTTGCAAAATAAATTCATTGGTGTGCTATGATATTTATTTAGTAATGGACACTAAGTTAGATGATGTCCCCATTTCTTACATATTTCACAATATCCCCCTCCTGGTAATGGATTCAATGCTCCAGTTTCCAAATACTGCACAAATGTTAGGCTTCATCCTTATGGTGGCCTTGAGTCCTACACTTAGTACACTAGACTTGTTCCCATTTATCCTTCTGTGGTGTAAGTTCTTCCACCTGTATTATCAAGGAAACTAATTGATTTTGTACTTGCACCATCCTACCACTGTCTCCTATGGGGTATTATTCCAATTTCATTGAAATCTCCAAAGCTTCAGGCTGTGACACGATCTTGTTTTGAATCAACAGCTTATGAAAGTGTGGTATAAGTCCTGCAACAAACCATTCTTAGTGTTTTTGATCAGGGATATGGAATTTCAGTCTACCCATCATATCCTTAAAATGTTGGTCATAATCCCAAACTGATTCAGTATGCACCTATTTAATTTACTTCAACTCTATAATGTACTCCGACTCAGACTTTGACTTCTTGAACTATTTCAACAATGCTTGTAATATTTTTGACAAAGTACTAGCCACTCCTGTAGACATGGTACTCTACAGTTTCATGTACCAGACTAATTCACGACCTATAAATTTTGTTTACAACTATGAAATCTTTACAGCCTCATCCTCGACATTCCTTTCAACCCAAATTGTCTCATAGACAAATAGATGTTGTTTTGGGTCCTTTGACCGAACTCCTTGGAAATTGGGAAGTCTAAGGGTGTTGTCTACCCCTGCCATGTTTATTTGTGTAGTACCTCCCTAAGGTGATGTTGTTTGACTCTGAATCTATGCATTTCTTTCACTACTTTGATAACTACTCTGTCCTCCCTTGCTAACTATAAGCTGTTTTGAAAAATCATCGAATGTGATTTCTGATCTAGGTGATGCACATAGGGTCATGGAAATGACACAGAATCTAGTATGACTAGGACTTACCAGCTCTCCTATTATGGGACTAAATTGAAAATTCTCTTCCTCTCCTTATACATATGATAATTCTATGATATGAACTATTGTGCAAGGTTATCTTCCCTTGGGCTCACTGTGTGACTCTCCTTTCTTAGCCCCAATATTTCACCTCTTGTACCTTATTCCACTACGTAGTACCCCAACCTCACCTTCTTCCTTTGATAAAACTTATTCGACTCTCTGGATCCTCAATCCCTCCCTTCCATCTTCATTTCCTCCTTCATTCTCTCCTATCTTCGAACTATCCTATTGTCATCCCCTGGTACCCCTATGTGCGCAAAGTCCCTTATTAATCCGAATCCATTGTCATCACACAATTATAGCACAACAACATATTTATCCATGTACCCAATGATTTCATGAACCTTCCGTGCGTACCTTTGAATAAATCCCTCTCTGCAACACTATATGACTAGGTACTATACACTGCAAATTATGTAATATAACCTCCCAATATATTTTCCAACCATAAATCAACTACACTAGAAATATTATTACTTATAGAATTCAGCTGCCTTACCAACTCAAGAGTCCATTTCCTTGACACTGCGGTTCAATACCTTCCAATATTCTCCACCAATCTTTCTAACAACTCAGTCAAAATAATTATAAATTCACCAAAGAAAATATCATGCAACTATGTGTATGCATACCTTTGCATTCATTTCTCATCGCTCATCTGAGGGTTTCTATTCTCTTTTTAACAAGTTCTTGTTCCTTCCCTTCTATCCATTCAAATATTTATTTCTTAGTCATCTTCCAAAAAATTCCCTCAATCATAGATTTCAGTTCTAGACAACAGAACCTTTTGTTGGCACGCGTTTGTAACACCCTAGGTTCAAGTTATCTTAACCAAAAAAGCCCTTCAGATTCCGGCCCTTTCGGCATCACTTGAATGCAAGTGAAGTCTCACTTGAGACATCTATTGGGGTTGCAAGAACCAGGTTTCTAAAGTAGTGAGGGAATGGGAGGTGATGATCTTATTCATTATTTCTTATCTCTTATGTGTGCATTATCCAGTATTTGTTCTACATTGGTTACTTGGTGAATTTAGTTATATAGTACCATTATACTACATATTGTAACATAAACCATCTACTATAGCATTCATACTATTCAATAGTGATCATACAGTATAAAAATCTAGTCTAGCATGCATAAATAGAATATCCATGGTTAATCACATAAAAGACAAGAAAATGTAGTAATTAATGTGGTTCACCCAACTTTGGTCTACATCCACAATGTTTGGATTGTTTATAATTCTTTTTGTAATCATATAAGGCTTTCGCACTGTGGTTACAACAAGTATCTCATGATATCTTTCTCTCGATATTTCCTAGTCACTATGTAGTGGAAGCCTCTCTCTCTGCAACTCTCCCCTAACATTCAGACATAGACCCTTTCATTCTCAATATATTCTCTCACTCTCCTCGATCGATATCAACTAGAGTAAAAACCAACATAACATACCCAATGAACCCATATCTTTCCAACTCGTTACATATTTATACATGGATTTTAGGGCTCGAAACCCTATCTTTCCTATCCCAAAAACCATATTAAAACTGATTCTAACTCATTACAACTCATGTTGACTCACCATTCGGGCCTGCTTTTCCTGCTTTTATGTTTTCATGTTTCTTCCTCACTCTTGAATGTTTTTATTCCTCTTTTTTCGTGTCTTTCGGATTTGGCATGCCACACTGTTATCCTTCCTTTTCGTCCACTTTCTTCTCTTGATTTCTTATCTTCTCTATTCTCTTCTTTACTCTCTTCTTTATTTTATACTAATTATGTTCTTATTGTGCACTTCCAAGACTGCATGTGCCTTTACTATGCACTCCACTCCTACCTTGTCTTCTATCTTCTGTTTCTATGCATATCATCCATACTTATTATTTTTATGAAAACTCAATCCAAAATTCCTATCCAACATAGAACTTCATGTGAATGCATGTCTTCCCAATCGATTCCTCCCAACGGGAACTTTCTGATGGATCCTATGGCCATATATTCTCTCATTCAATGGTTATAAATCACTTTGAATCCATAGCTACATAGTATTTAACCGATACCACTCTCTCTCTAAGTTTCTTCCTTGGGATGAATCATTCTAGATCCAACGACTCTAAACCCATCGACATTCACACTGATAAATCTATGTTCTTCCTCATCCTCGGGTTTTCTCCATAGGAAAATTGTCATAAGCCCTTTTCCATACCTTCCCAATTTCCTACTTCTTGATATACTTATCAAAGAAGCATATAGGAATCTACAGCCTAGATCTCATCAGATTGAGCACTGATAGATCAACAACTTGCAACCTCTGAAGATTTTCCCATCGGAATCCCCCTATGAATTCACACCTTGGGATTTCCCAGTGACCTTGCCTCCCAATATATGTACTCATAAGTCCTATATCTCCGACCAATATTCAATATCTCCCCTTTCACCAAATCAATGATTGTCATTCTTCAGGGTTCAAATAACGGTATTCAATAGGGTTAAGGGTGGTTTGAGGACTTACGAATATTGTAGTTGTTCTAGGCTCTCTGTGCCAGAGTTTAACTTCAATCCTTTCGGCTCATAATCCACTCTGCAATAGACTAGGAATATTTTACCCCAAACTCCCAAATGGGCATTTCATATCCTATAAACTTTCCATTTCAAAAGCAAGGGAATAACACAAGGTCACTGGCCTACACAGGCCTTCCTCATACATTCATTCATAGTCATTTCATTTAATGATTAAGGGAGGTTATATCACTTCACTTAACTAAGAAATTCAACACTCATTCATCACATTTAACCAGTTACATAAACCAGGGATAATTTTAAGGATGGAAATTTATCTCATAATGTAGAAAACTTGGAAAATATTACTTGTCCTTAATACGCAAATATAAACTTTTTGGAAATAGTTTTTTAAAAATATTCAAATTTCTAAGGATTTTATATATATTCTATAAAATTTGGGCTATTTTTAAGGTAAAGTAGTATTATTCTATAGAATTTGGGTGAGCAACTTTTAGAAAAAATGGAAATTGGTGAATTTTTTTTTTTGGAAAAATCCTGGAAAATTATCCCATGGGTGATATATAGCCCCTAAAATTTTCCCTCATAAACTAAACATAGTTTGCAATAAGTAATAAACAAACATGAAACACTCTAGTTAAGACACTTATCTATTCAGTAATGTTTTCCAACCAACCAGTTAACTAATGAAAAAGTCCTTTCCACCCAACTGTAGGCTATGTTTCACTTTTCCTTTCTATAGCATGCCACCCCCATGTCGGGCCATGATACGACCAAGAGACTATCTCATCTGAATTCCAAGTCAAAGAATGAGTCAGGTATTGGAAAATTGGTTGTCATTTATGTCAATATATGTGATGGGTGTATTTGGATAAGTCTCAAAAGTGATCCCCTTATGGCATATCTCTAAGCATGGCCCTCATGATAAGACACTCTGAAGAAGTCTACCAGAAACCCATAGGTGTGGTCATGAAGACCAAAGTTGTTTAAGGAATAAGAACATGAAGGACATTGAAAATGTAGGTAACACAATCATATATGGATAATCCTTGTTGTTCTGTTTCTGGTGAAAGGTGGTACACCACCTGGTTCCTCACGGTTGAGGAGTTATGAGGTCATCATGTTGGAAGCCCCAAAGATGGGTTACAAAGATGCTAGTTGGTTACATGATAATTAATGAAAGGGTTAAGTGGTTGTAACAAGAAACACATAAAGCAAGGAAATAAGTTATTTAGAAAGAGTATAAATGCCCCTCAAGGATTCTTTCATAGGTACATTAACACAAATATCTATTTATTATCTATCTTTTGAAGAAATTTGGTCTACTAGAGAATACCAAGTAGCAAGTCTAAGGGTGCGAAGGAAGGTTGAAGGTGAAAGTATTGGAGTTGCAGAAAATGTGAGTAACCCTAGTTTCTGAGGTATCCAAGAGTTGCGGGTTGGAAGGGCATAGATGTATGTGGGCTACAGTGGAGAAAAGAGTGGATATCTATGGATAGCAGTGGATCCAGTCACAGATCTATGGAAAATAGTTTGAAGAAGATAGTATCTCTTGTTTGCTAAATATGACATGCACTAGGTTGGTTTGTTGATATGAAATTATATGGACTAGGTCTTCTGCATTAGTAAAGGTATGTATTTTATATGTTTGGCTGAGGATTATATCATGGATGGTATGGCACATCCTTGGGGCATGTCTTGGAGGCATGTTGGCCCTTGGTTATGAAAGTAAGTGAAGATTAAGGAAAAAAAGGTGAAATGTGAACTGTACGGAAGACAGAAAGACTGTTACTGGGTCGAAGTGAGTAGAAGAGAAGAAAATATGGAGAAAAGTAAAAGGAAGCAATCCATTGGATGAGGATATCGAGGATGACATATCAGAAAGGAAGATGGATCGTGAACAACTAAGCAAGAAGAAAATTCCACCTTTGGATGCTTTGGACAACTGCGTGAGAAAGAAGGAAAGACAAACTGGTGAAGCCCTGAAAATGCGGGTCAAGTTGACCTAGGATTTTGGACACCTAGGGTTTTGACACCTAGGTTTTGGCCTAAGGTTTTCGATGATCTATTGTAATGTATAAATAGAGGTCTAAAGGACCTGGGTTGGGTTGGGTTGGTTGGTATTGTTCGTTCTAGTTTTTTTATGGGCATGAGAGATTATTGTGTGAGAAAGAGAAGTGATAAGTATAAGAGCCTTCTGGTATTGTAAGATCTCCAACTGGGTGCGGAGATCATTCGTGCAACTGGGTGTGCATGAAAGGGAGAGAGATAAAGGAGAAGAATGAAGATTTGCTAGCTGAGAGCGCAGACAAGAATTGTATGCTTCATCTTAATATAATATAAAGAACAACTCTGTGGACGTAGTCCTGGAGAGGGGGTGAACCACGTACATATTCTATTGTGTGTGATTGATGCTATGTTCTTTTCCCTTTGATATATTTTTATTGCATTACTGTGTTATATCTGATAGATAGTTGAGCAAAGTAGATCCAAGAGGGTACTTGATATAGGATTGTTGTGTTTCTTTTGTATTAGATCCACTTGATATTCCCCTTGGTTGTAGACATTTCTGTCCTGCAACCCCTCCATAGCTTCTTCGGGTGAGACTGCATCTACCTCATAGGTGTTGACAAAAGGGCCAGTACTTAGGGCTCATTGGTGCACTCTTGGAGCTGAACCCTGGGTCTGCACTTGTACCAACAAATGGTTCCGTTGCCGTGATAGGAATCTTCTTAAGGGAATGTCAAGCTGGTTTCCATGAGAGACAAAGATTTACAAGTGGATAGAGGATCAAGAAGAAGACTTCTCTAAAGCCCAGAAAAAGAACCCTAATATTAGTACAGAGGATTGGTTAGGAAGATATATCTTACCGATATACATGAGAGTTTCTTTGGAGGAATCCATCAGGAGATATATTAGTGGTTATCTAGGTTAGAAGATACCCAGTTTGAGATCAGATCTAGATATCCTATAGTTTGGTCATTGGTGCTGATCAAGAAGGTCAAGAGAGTCAATAACGTCATATCATGAGCAGTAGATGATTGGTTTGATAGAACCATTGGAGGGTACATCATTGAGTTTGTTGTTGACAAAGTAGATTCATATAGCCAAGCCGAGAGATATTTCTTCAAGGGACCCAAAGGAAAAATTTTACATTTTCTAAAGCTAAGGATCAAGATGCTATTGCATGACAAGAAAATATTGAATATATAGTAGTTGGTCAGATTGGAAAAAGGCTAATGTTCAAGAATTCAGACAACGACAACGACACAGAAGCTGGACATACGCGCAATGGGAGAGCATTTAGAGAATTGCACCTTGCGAACCTATTTAAGGAGAACTATGAGGACAAGGGTTTCTATAGTGGTGAAGAGGAAGATCTGATGGATGAAGAGCATTCAGAACCCGCTAGGGTAGAGGAAGGGAAAGTTGAAGATCCTCACCGAGAAGAGCCATAAAATTTAAAAACTATGTAGACTGTTTAAGTAAGTACTATTATCCCTCCTTTTAATTTAGCAACATTAAGCACTCAGAGTAATCCAAACCACCAGAGCGTTCAAAGCACTGTCACTAGTAGTCCACCACATACTCAGTCGAGAACCCTAAGAATATCTGTGGGAGATGAGATGAGGCTCCCTATTTTTAAGGGAGATGGGTCTAAAGACCCTGATCAACACTGGTTCCTATGCGAAGATGTATGGAACATTAAGAATGTCACCGATGAAGCTGTTAAAAGAACCCAGTTTAGTACTACCCTAAGGGATGGTGCACTAAATTGGTACATGAAGCTTGTCCAAGGACTT
The DNA here is from genome assembly GCA_000966675.3 of Picea glauca. Taxonomy (NCBI): domain Eukaryota; kingdom Viridiplantae; phylum Streptophyta; class Pinopsida; order Pinales; family Pinaceae; genus Picea; species Picea glauca. The sequence continues at coordinate 3,173,121 of JZKD02S1999896.1, forward strand.
GCACAGTGTAAGCCACTGAATGAGATCAAGAATGTGTTGATTGCATAGTTCAAGAAACCCAAATCGGAATCACAATGTATTACAGAGTTGAAAGAGATCAAGCAGAAGGTAGATGAACCCATTTGGGAATTCGATCAGAGGTTCAAGACCTTAATAGGCCGGTTGACTTTTCAGATTCCAGATGAACAAAACAAAGAATGGTTCATTGTTGCCCTCTTACCACACATTAGAGTTCCTCTGATGAAACAGAATATTTCTTCGCAGGCTGAGGTGTTGGATATCTCCATGAAGTTAGAATAATCCACTATGGGAGAGTCCAGCTCAGGTATGAGTCAAATCTTGAGTCAGCTAACTATTTTGTTTCTATAGGTTGAAGATATAAAGAAAGACAAGGGAAAAGATAAAATATAATACATCTGGTGTGTCATATGCAAATCAGAAGGCCATGACAAGGAGCATTTTCCCCTATTTCATGAGTACTTGGCTTCTAGAGATCTGATACCTTCGATGCAAGTCACCCTACCCTAGTGCGAGGTGTGCAGAAATAGACATTTCCCTGGTGAGTGCTATTACATGAAAAAATATGTTCACACACCCACAAATTTGTATTGCACGTTCTGTAAGCCCCTAGAGAATGATGATAGGGATTGTAGGGATTAAGACCTCATGCACAAAAGTTCAAGATACATATATAAAATACAAGGTGAACTACAACAATAAGGAAGCACTGCGCAGTACAATTATCCAAGACGAGGAAACTTCAATCCTCGCGGTGGATTCAAAGGACGACAAGGAGGAGGAGGTATGGGTCGAGGCTAAGAACAGATCATCTATTACAACTGCACACAACTAGGACACTTAGCAAGGGACTATCAAAACCCTTTCACCACTTGCAACTATTGCAGTTGATTCGAACATGTTATAGAAGACTGTGTTGTGCTACTACCTAAGCTTCAGGAGAGACGAGGACCTCAGCAGAACCCGCAAGTGCAACTGATATATGTTGAAACTCGTGGAGAGGACCCTAGAGTCATTGTTATCACTAGAGGAGTTGTTGTTATAGGAGAAGACAGAATAACCCCAGGAAAGAATATAGAAGAATCAGGAGTCAAGAAAGTTAAAGAGAAGACACAAACTTTTGATGCAAAGAAAGAAAGACAAATATTTGGGGAATGTTATCCCCGATATCTAGGGATAACTAGGAGATCATGTCTCAAGGCCCACATGGTCCTAGACATGGAGTACCGAGAGTAATATTGACTTGAGCATGGCCCTGGAGGGCCCATCTCTCTTCTTCTTCATCAGATTTGTCTTGTCAGCAGTAGCAGTTTCCATCACCACTGGCCTGGGCTTGCATCGGAGAGGACTCTTGCTCCATGAGGTAATTGGTCTGAGGTATCATGGTATGTGTCATATTTGATTGTTATA
>JZKD02S1999896.1:3188684-3220530 GCA_000966675.3 Picea glauca
GGGATATCTTCATTATTGAAAAGTCTCTCCAAAGGGATCAGGCCTTTGGGAATTTGGTTATTTTTCAAAACAAGCATCCTGTGGTTAGCAATTTTGTCATGGAATTCCTTTACGTATTCACCTTCTTCCATGATCCAAAAAGGATCATTTTGATTTTCCTGGTCAATATAATTTTCTGAAAACTCCTCTACAGATTCAATGAATTTTCTGAGTTGTTCATCATCTTCGAAAACCTGCCAATGCTGTACATTATCAGGTATGGAAGGTCGATGTCTCATTTGGATATGGTATTTCAAATTAAAAGACATTGGGGGGTCAAAAGTCGAAGCGTCTTTAGCTAAGGCATCGGCCTGTTGGTTTTCAGTTCTAGGTACAAAATGGAAATTCACAGAGGTGAAGAAATTTTCGACCAAATCCCATACACAGTTTCTGTAAGTTCTTAACCTAGGATGTTTTTCTTGGTATTGCCAGTTTACCTGTCTTATGATTAATTCGGCATCCCCGAATACTTCGATATTTTTAATTTTCATTTTCCGCGCAGCTTCTAAACCAAGCACTAGTGCCTCGTATTCACAAACATTATTATTGCAATCTATAAACCACTGAAGTCTATAAGAAAAAGGTATTATAAATTGATCGTCGGGAGCAATCAGAATTACCCCGGCTCCAGCTCCGTGATAGGAAGAAGCTCCATAAAAAAACATCTTCCATGTGCCAGTACTATATACATTTTCTTGTATTTCGTTTTTTTGAACTTTTTCTTCGATATCATTGTTATCTACATCTATCTCGAAATCGTCATCTAACGATAAAATACAATTTCCTAAGTCTTGATCTGCGATATACACTGGGTGATTTGTAGGGTTTTTAGGATCACTCACTGTAAATGCCATCCGAGTTTCCCTGTATAGACGAGTGAATTGACCTCCAAAAACAGGGATCGTTGCGTACATCATATCTAACTGGATGGATCCTCCAAGTTTAGCACCCCAAGATCTGGATAGTAGCATTCCATATTTTGGTGGGATGTCTGCCACTACCACATCCATAAGAATACTTTTAGAGGGTATTTGTGCTAGGTTAACCACGAGATCCTTGATCATTCCTATGCATTTAACCATCCTAGAATCAAAAGAGTATAAATCTCCATATGGCCTAGTGACTTCGAGACCAAGTTTATCCATTATTGCTTTGGGCATTACATTATGTGAAGCTCCAGAATCTAACATACAATTGTGTAGAAGGTGATCAAAAACAGTAAGCGTGATATAAAAAGGAGCTACAGTATCTTTGGGACCTTCTACGTGCAGACCAAAAGATATAATAGGTCTATCGTCTTCTAGGTTAATAGAGTCCGCTTGACTTTCCTTTTCAGAAAAATTTATCATTTTAGCTATTTGTTTCCGATAAACCGGATTTTTGGCCAATTCTACAAGTGGGATAGGAATTTTGATTTTGCTTATTTCATTTTCTAGGTTAAAATTACCTATGGCCTTTTCATTTTCAATTTGTGGGGCTTCCATAAAAATTTTATCGTTTTTTTGCTATGGTGCAACCCTTTTTTCTATTACAGGATTGGGAATATTTACAGGAGTTTGAATATTTACAGGTTCCGATTGTACAGGATCATCTGTTTTTCTTCTGTTTGCAGACTGTTTGTTTGCAACCTTAGGATTTTCCTCATTTGTATCATTTCTAGACAAAAAAAAATTCACTGGAACATTAGGAAGATTTTTACTTCTGGACCTTAGGTTATATCTTCCCTGCAGATCACCGATGATGTCATCTGCAACACTCTGATATGCGTGATCATCACTTGCATCAATGGTAACTACATCTTATGATTTATTTTCTTCTATTAACGATGCCTCATAATCTTGTCTAGATACATAAGGGTATCGGTTATCGTCACCAAAACAATTAATATCTTCATCCAGCTATTCAAATCCACCAAAGTCTTCTTCTCCAATATAATCTTCGGTTTTAAAAGGAGCTTGAACTTTCTGATCTTCATTTTTTATAGTTCTATGTGGTCCTTGTGGCTCAAGATTTTTTCGAAAATCCTTTCTGGGAAAATTATCCCTTCTAGTTTTTTCTAATTCCATTTTAGAAATTTTGTTGGAGAGTTGTTGGATGACTCTAGCCATCTCATCTATCTTATCCCCAGCAGATTTCCCTGACCCCGAAGGTCCAGCTTGTTCTTTAAATTTTCTGTTCTCTTTGTTTACGTTTTCTGTCTTTGCTTTTAACTTTCCAGACGCCATCATATTTGATTCAATTTCTACGGCATCATCTTGCATCTTGGGAAGATCTACTGACCTTCTCTCTCTCAACAGTAAAGCAAAGTCAGGATCGAAAGCTCCATCATAAGTTACTTTAGCCGCAGGTTGTGAAGGCTTTACTTCAGCTGGAATTTTGTTATATAGTTTGTTAAATCTTTGTGTAAATTCTAATACTGATTCRGAATTCTTCTTTTTCAGAGCTCCGAATTCTGTTAGATARTAGAGGTGRTCTTTTCTTTCACCCCATTGTCTGATAAACGCRTTTTCAAGMTCTTGATAAGATCCTAAAGATCCAGCTGGCAATGATCTAAACCAATTTCTTACCTGTCCTTCAAATGTTTGAACAAGTAGTCTGGAATAGACATCTTCATGTTCTATTCCCAAAATGTCTGTGAATTGATCGAAGAAATTAATGTGTTCTTGTGCGGTTAAATCGCCCTCCCCTGTGAATTTGGGGAGGCTCTTCATATAATTTTCGGGTAAATCATGAAGAGGGACAGGAAGAACTAGAGGAGCGTACCTAGTGACTACTTTGGCGAAAATCACAGGAGGTGGTACTTGATTCCCTCCACCTCCTCCACATCCTCCAACATTTAATCCCGCCATGGTTAGATTTGGACTTGAAGGTGGGTTGGTGTTTGGAGAAGATTCTGGGGAGACAGGAGATGAAACTTCAGGAAAAGAGAATGAGTCAAAAGAAGATGGCAACGAAAGTGATCGTTCAAAAGATTCGGAAGAATTTGATTTTGTAACGTTACACTGATCTGTATTTAAAATTGATAAAAGGTTTTGTTTAAAAGATTTTCTTACTTTTAAGATTTTCTCTGGATTTGAGACTGGCGAGGTCTGTCTGGTATCCGGATTTCTTCTAGTATTTTTTCGGCTACTAGCCAGTTTTTTAAATGTGGAGTCGCCAAGTGAAATATTGTTAGCCTTATAAGGTTTTCTGCTCTTGTTCACTATCAAGGACAGAAAGTGTCAATGTCGTTCTACCCAGGGAATTAATTCGTTACTTCGGTCCCCAGCAATGGCGCCAAAAAGATGTTGTTCTAGAGTTTGTGTTTTAAGGCTATAAAACACACCGTCTAGGCATCCAAATATGATAATGCTTTTAAAACAAAGAAACAAAGAAAACTAGATCAGATTCAGTTTCTCAACTGTCTATGTCTTTCTTCCCTTTGTTCCTGGATAGTTATGTCGCGTTCTATCGATGCCCACGACCGCTCTAACTCGGTTCGATTCGTTGCAGTTTGTAAGATAGTATTAAATAGATTCAATGCAATACTAGTTTGGTCTTGTAAACCGGGTTCTATGTTTGGTTGTCTTACGTTTGGGACTGTCATGGGTGATTGATTTTTATATTTTTTATAAAAGGATTTTTAATAAGTTTGTTACTTCAGACATTCAGGTCAGATATTGGTAAAGCAACTTTAAAACTTAAAACAGAAAATAAAAACACAAGTAAGGCCGTTTCCTGGTTCAGTGATGATTATGAGATTGTAAACAGTGAAACATAACGCAGAGAAATATAAGGCTTTCATCAAGAAAGAATCCTATATTTCCATTAAGACTAATGAAAGAGACGTAGGTTTTCTAACAAAAGAAAGTATTAAGGAACAAAAGGCTACAGGTCTTAAAATTATTAAAATAATTCCAGAGGAAAAACTGTAACACATTCAACATCCAAACCAATTCGATATTATAAACAACAATTGCATACAATCCCAAATTGATTCACTTGCTAGAAGTATACATTAAGAAGGAGATTTAACAAATGTAAGTAGACAAAGGAAGAAACATAGTCACTGAATGACAAGATCCAGAGTCTTGTTGTGAATGATATTCTGATAAACTTTAAAGTCGATCGTACAAATCATCTTGTCCCCAAAATTTCTGAAGCCCTCTTTCAGCCTCACGAATTTGTATTTATACATTTCTGTCCAAAATTTCAGTTGCCAACTAACCAACTTCCTAATCTCACGGTTGCAATAGGCTAATGTCAATCGTTTATAATTATTACAAAACACTAAAAATAGAAACATTTTCAAAGCTTTAACTCTGGGGAGGAAAATTTTCTTTATCTGCTTCAGTTGCTTGAATATGTCTTTCTAAAAAATTTACCAAAGCTTTAGGAACCTCGGGTACTTCGTTTGCTTCAAGGGAGAAAAATCTTCTTTGTAATCCTGGTAATTGATTTGCAATTGCCTTCTCTGTAGACTTGATTCTTTCCAATCTCGAACTGGGGCCGATCATCCCCTTCACGATTTCTGAAATGTTGACTTCTTTGATATTTGAGATATCCATTTTCTTTTCTTCAAGTTCCTCTCTTATCTTCAGCTGATGACAATTGATGTTGATTTCTCCTAATGGCTCAGATAAGCCGTCGGTTTCGTCCTGTATTGAATATTTTTCAATAGAACCAAAGCTTCTTTGACAATCATTAATAACTTCTTCAGTTATTCCTTTATATCCTTCCATCTTTGTTTCCCATACTTTCAACATCACATCTCCTTTCAACTGTTCTGAAATAGACAACTTTTGTGGATGTCCAATTTCCTCCTTCTGTAAAGCATTGAGTATCTTTTGGAAAGAACTCCTTACCGCTTTAGCTTCCATTTCTTTTAACACGGCCACGTCCAAGGATCTTTTAGAATCATGAAAATAATTCTGGATGGTTTCCAGATTGCAAAATATTTTTTGTTGTTCTTCCTGGATATTATCATATATATCAGCTACTTTAATCTTGAATTGATCTACTCCAATTACCTGGTTAGCAATTGAAATGATCTTGTCCTGCAGCAATTTATTTTCATTTCCTAGTGCCTGCACCTGTTCTTGAGTAGTTTGAATCATATGTTTTTCTTCAGTTAAATTTTCATTTAACTTCTGAATATCCTAGATATCTTTGAGTCTGGCTTGCTCAAGACCCTTTTTTATTCCCCATCCAATTATTTTTTCATTTTCTTTTAATTTGCCCTGTAGCTGTGCGATTTCCTGGTCTTTCTACTCCATCATAGTAATCAAATTTCCTACAGAGTACATATTTGCTGATGCTATGGCTCCCATAGTCCCTACTAGTTCTGTAGCGAATTCACTTTCTTTTAACTGTTTTCCATCAATAATGATTTTGTGTTTTATTATCTTAATTAATCTAGATTACTTTCATCGGGGTTTCATTAATCCAGAGTTCGGAAATCGGGAAATCGGTGATCGAAAGATCGGGATATTTGATAATATGAAAAATTCTTTTCGCAGAATCGCGAATTACGATTTCCCGAGATGATTAGTCACTCTTAATCATGCTTAACATTAATTAGATTACTGTCAAACCTTACTTAAGAATTAATTACGATCGGGGGATCGGGAAATCGGAGAAAATGATGTTAAGTTTATTTGTTCTTTCAAAACCGCGAATCGCAATTTCCCGATATGATTAGTTTAATGTTAAAACCCCTTTTAAACGAGATTTAAGTAAAGAATGAATTAATCAAGGATTAACGAATCGGGAAATCGGGGATCGGGAAATCGGGATATTTGATGATATGAAAATTTGTTATTTCGAAAACTATGAATCCCGATATCCCGATATGAATTTAACCTTTTCTTAAGTTTTATCATTATGGTTCATTTAGGATATAATTCGAAAAAGTGTTTGGAGCTTACGTCAATTTAAATTTTAATATTCTTTTTCTAAAAATGAATCACAAGGGCAATTCGAAATCATCGGAGATGAAAAGATTTGTTTTATAAATGAAAAGACTCTAGGATACCAAAAATTTTTTTTGTTCTTAAGGTAAATAAAATTAAGTTCTGTTTCAACAAGAGACACGAATCCTGCCATCTTTTACCAACTACTTCTCATACAACTGTGCCGTCAAATCCTTGATAAAGAATTTCAAACTGTAAAAATCGCTGGATGAAAAACTAACTTATTATACAATCCATACCTCTGTATTTATGTGATCGTCGTGAGAGACACGGACACTTCCATCTTTGATCAGACCACTTATCATACAATTCACACAAAAGTATCAATAACCGTCCAAACTGTGACACTCGCTGGGTGATCTGCATGTTTTACCTGCCATGACAAAAGATTTCACATATTTTGTGGAGACTTTGGCTTTGAAAGAGATTTCAGATACTTGGTGGATCTTTGGCATTTATATAATAATGTCGATAGGCGTTACCCAATAGGAAAGCTTAGTTGCTCATGGACGGAATTCATTTAGTGGAGGATATTGTTCGTTGATCATGGTGGATATTGTTCATGGTGGATATTGTTCGTTGATCATGGACGGAATTCATTTGGAATTTTCATGGTTCTTATCTATATTCAATGGAGAGGATTCATAATGCACGTCGTTATTGCAGTGTTGGTTAATAACCCTAAACTCTTCCAAGTGCAAGACCCTAAACTGCTCAAGTGTTGTTTCCCGCTTTGGATCGACAAGGAAAATTGTATGTTGCGTTAACTTGTTCTGCTCTCATCGTAGGACTTTGAAAATGACCAAATGGAATGGCGCCAAAAATATTAGGGTTAGGGCTAGGGTTAGGGATAGTACCATGAATAGCCGGTGCGAGTCTAATGTAGAGACTTTGGCTTTGAAAGAGATTTCACATACTTCATGGATATTTGGCGTTTTAAATAATAATGTCTCATAGGAATTGCCCAATAGGAAAGCTTAGTTGCTCATGGACGGAATACATTTAGTGGACTATATTGTTTGTTGATCATGTTGGATATTGCGTTAAAATATTGGATATGCTTGTTTTACCATAGACAATATCACAATATTGTTACTCAACCATGGACATGCAACCATCCCGAATCACTAATGACTAATAGGAGACTGGATAATGACTAATTATGACTAATAGGAGACTGGATAATGACTAATTATGACTAATAAACAAGGAAAAACCTTAGGGAAAATAAATCCTAGGTGTGTGTGAAGTAACTCCAACACCCCCCCTGAACGTCACTATGGTGAAAATAAAGAATGGGTCTCGACAATGAGGCCATGTTAGGTACCCAAATACAAAAGATACACTGAAATAAAGTGATGAAAGAGGGAAAACCTCATGGGAAACCCCCCCCCTCAAGGTACAATGTACGAAAAAAAAGAACTACAGTTGCTAGGCAACTGTGTCCTTCACTCCAAGACGACTTTACAGAGAATGGAACTTCTACTCAGTGAAGGTCTTGGTGAAGATGTATGTCATCTGTTCTGCTGAAGGAAAAAATTGTAGGTCGATGATCCCCTCATGTACTAAGTCCCGGATGTAGTGCATGTGGATCTTGATGTGCTTCATCCGCTGCCTTTGAAATGGATCTCTGCAAAACTTTAGAGTGCTATGGTTGTCACACCAGATGACGATCAGCCGATGAAACTGAATGCCCAACTCAGTGAGAAAATGTTGTAGCCACATAGCCTGAATGGTTATGTTAACTACCCTTCTGTACTCTGCCTCGAATGAAGATAGAGCAATGGAAACTTTCTTTTTGCTTGACCAACAGATAGGCCCGGAACCAAGACTGAGAGAGTAACCAGATCTGGACTTGTGATTAATGTTATTGCCAGCCCCGTCAAAATCAGTAAACCCGATGAGATCTAATGTAGAGTCTATTTCATAATGAATCCCAAAGGTGATGGTGCCTTGTACATATCAAAGGATACGCTTTGCATCTTTCCATTGTAGCTCATGCGACTCCTGCTTGAACCTAGAAACTGCCCCAACTGCATAGGAGAGGTCTGGTCTAGTGTGTGTGAGATACAATAAGCTCCCCACTAGCTATCTGTACAGTGTGTTGTCAACCAGTCGAGTCTCCCCTCCATCCTCAAGTTTGACTCCTGATAGGAAAGGAGTCGAAGCAGACTTGCAGTCTGTCATGTGAAATCTCTCAAGGAGATCTCGTGCATACTTGGCCTGAGACAGTTTGATGCCTGATGCATCCTGATTGATCTTGAGTCCAAGGAAGAAGTGTAGCGAACCCATGTCCATCATAAAAAACCTGTCATGTAGAATCCTCTTGATTGCAATAATCGTTGAAGTCGAGAAAACGGCGATCAAAAAACCATCAATACACAGAACTAAGAGTAGAACTGAATCAGTCATCCTGAGTATGTAGACATTAAGTTCTGATTTACAATGTACAAAGTTCTGTGACAACAGGTAGGAGTCCCTCTTGACATACCATGTCCTTAGAGCTTGCTTGATGCCATAAATGGACTTCTTCAGTCGATAGACCAAAGATGAGTCCTGCAAGAATCCCTCGGGATACTCCATATAGATATCCTCAAAGAGATCACTGTAAAAAATGAATTCTTCACGTCCATCTGATGGACTTCCCATCCCTTGGTTGCCGCAATGGAAAGTGCTAATCGTATGGAATCCATATTTGTTACTAGAGCGAAGGTCTCATCATAGTCAATACCAGGCACCTATTGAAAGCCTTTGGCAACAAACCTGGCTTTGTATCTACTAATCTATCCATCTGCTATGCTCTTGGTCCTGTAGACCCATCTGCATCTGACAAGTTTCCTCCCAGAAGGAAGGGGAACCAGATCCCAAGTCTAGTTCTCGAGGAGGGAATTGTACTCCTCCTACATGGCAGATTCCCAAAAGGAATTTTGAACAGCCTCGCCATAAGACTGTGGATTTGAAGACTTAACCAAGAAAAGATGCCTCGGGGGAAATGGTTCAGTGTCAGTGAGTGCAATAGGAGGCTCCTTGAAATCATATTGACTCCTCCTAGTATCGGCTGGATCACCAACAAGATCCCCAGCATCCTGAAGAGTAGTCTGTGCCCACTTGGGCCTCTTCTCTGGCTCTACAACTAAATCTGGATGCTCTGACTCTACATATAACTATACTGACTCTGAATCTAAATCATCTGATTCCTCTAAATCAAAACTCTCATTTGAATAAGAGTCGACATGTGCATGCTCATCATCTTGGAAAGGTGGAAGAATGAAGGTGTTTGCATGCGGCAGCTGAGGTACATGAGAGACACTTTCCTCGAATTGGACACTACGCTCAATGATGAGCTGGTCCGAGGAAAGATCAATAAGCCTACACCCATTCACACTGTCAGGGTATCCAACAAAATAACACTCAGTTCTCTGTGGATCAAGTGCCTTCCTCTTTTCAGAGGCAATATGGGCCCATGCACGTGAACCAAAAATGCGAAAGTGGGTCACTTTCGCTTTGAGGATGCTCCAAGCCTCGTAGGGGGTCTTATCCTTGACATATCTATGGGGAGATTTGTTTTGGATGTATGTTGCACAATTAAGTTCTTCAGCCCATAGTCTCTGTGGTAGGGAATTTTCATGCAATATGCAAGATTCCATCTCCTTTAGAAATCTGTTTTTCCACTCAACAACTCTGTTTTACTGCGAAGTATAGGGAAGTGTGTGTTGCAATTGAATCCCTGCATCATGGAAAAGATTATGGATCTCATGATTTACATATTCTCCCTCGTTATAAGTTCAGATGACTTTTATATTCTTTCTGGAATGTATCTCAACCAAGGCTTTGAAATCTTTGAGGTGTTGAAATACCTCAGATTTTTTCCTGAGAAAGTAAATCCATGTAAAACGTGAGAAATCATCAACAAAAATGAGAACACAAATCGCTTTGTTGATGGATGGATGCAAAAAATGACCCATAAGGTCATTGTGGATCAGATATAAAAGAGAGGAAGCTCTCTGATACTTTCCTTTGTCAAATTTCTCTTGAGGGTGTTTCCCAAGAACACATCCCTCACATACTCCCTTGGAGAAATGGATGTTTGGTAGACCATCAACCAATATTTTCTTGCTAAGTTGTTGCATGTATCTGAAATTCAAATGTCCAAATCAATGTGCATTGGAGGAGAACCAATGTGCCATAGAGATGGTCTAGAGTGATCTGGACACACACCAGTAGTTACGAGAGTGAACTACTACCTATTCTAGTTTCTCAAGCAGTTACGAGAGTGAACTGTGACCTAGCTGAGTTAACTAGTCAACTAGTCTTTAGTTAACTGACTAAAACCAAGTGTAGTGAGGAGTAGATAAAGGAATCAAGGGTAATCCATTATTCTGGTGATGATCCCAAGGCAATTGCACATTATCATGGTGATGATCCTAATGTTGCATGGTGACAAAACCAATGCATCATCTAGAATCAACTCAATTAGTCAAACTGAAGTGTCAATTGAAAGAGAATATTCTTCAGGTGGAATATTCTCTCCTAAAATATAGGAGAATGGATAATGACTAATTATGACTAATAAACAAGGAAAAACCTTAAGAAAAAGAAATTCTAGGTGTGTGTGAAGTAACTCTAACATAGGCTAGGCGATCTTAACTAACTCATTAATCATCACTTGAGGATATATTACTAATATCCTAAATGAATAATACAAATATAGGTGGCAATTAGACTTAGTGATTGGTAAGGAAATTCATAAGCTACCATTCCCCCCTCAATCACAAATTCAATCAATAATACCAACAATGAAGCATAAACTAGTATCATTTCCAAGTCTTCATACTACAACTCTTGAGCCGAGCCTCAATGAAAAATTGCCTGAAAAACCTCCAATTTGGATGCTAAATGGTTAATCTGAAATGAACTGAAAGAGAGCTAAGATATGGAAGTGAATAACTGCAATATTTGAACATTCCCTGATTGTTTGACATTTCAATCATTTTTCCAAGTATTTGAGATAGAAGAATCTAATATATTCTGCTAATTGGTGAACATGTAGTATCACCACTCTATTATCAATGTATCACTGAAGTGCTCTCTGAATTTTTTCTTTGGGATGACCACTAACCAATTGATACCATGTATCTGATGGTTTTTGGATGACCACTAATCAATTTTGAAACTTTTATGTGTTCAACAACATCCCAATGTATCATGTGTATGATTCAATTATAAGTCATAGTGTATGATTCAATTGCAAGTCATTAAACCATAATCCTACCAAAGTCTTCCATCTACAGACTATAGTTTCCCATCTGGCATATTTTTGTTGAAAATTTCAATTTGACAACCATATTCAATTCCATCACCAATTCCCCCCTTTCTCAGCTGAAAGGAGAGACCACAAGTGGTTTCTTGAACCATCATAATTTGATTTTTGAAATCCCCCCTTAAGGTACATAAGAGTTACATCATTGTACTCCCTCTTCTAGGATTAAGAGAGTATCATACTGATTCCATTTGTATAAAACATAAAGAGGGCATGTGGGAACAACCACATGTTATATCATCCCTTGAGCGCCATGCTCAAAAGCTACACCATAAGGGGACCACTTATGTGAGGTACAAAAAGGCCATGTGCTACAAGATTAGTATTTACTCGACATTGAATTCTACGGTAAGACTTATATAATCACTTGGTTTTTGTTGACCACTGCCAAGGATCAATCCACTCATAGTGAATCTTCAATCTTAAAGGTTTCTTCAGTGTTGAACATTTTTCTGAAGAATGGTTATGCTTGCCACAATGCTGGCAAGGACGGAGATCAAAACACTGATTCTCCCTGTGACCAACTCGGTTACAATATTGGCACTTTGCATTATGATGTTGAACTTGAATAGGTGAAGTTGAATATTCTTGAAGGAATCCAACACTTTGGAACTGGATTGGTTTGGAATAATCGGGAATATGCAAGGTGACTTCCTTGTCATATCCAAGTCCTACTCTATTATTGTTGTAGATGATTTCTGCCCAAGGTCTGATGATGGGATTGGAAAGAGTATTTTGAACCTGTTGCTTTGAAATCAGTGGAAGTGGATTTACTATATGTTGCTCAATTATTGAAAGGTTTTCTTCACTGAAGTCAAAAGAAAACATTTGAAATGTAGGTTCATGAATAGATTCATATTCGTCTGCATTTGGATTTGTCTTACTAAGTTTCTCCTTCAGTTACTGTTACTCATCATCATATTCATCATCATCATCATCATTGTTACACATTATTTTGGTCACCCAGTGATCCAATGATAACATGTGTCCATGTTCCCATGAAAACATAAAAATAGTCTTTCTTCATCAGGAAGGTGACTGGATTTCTCTTCTCAAAAACCCTATTAAGGAAGGTCATCAAACGTTTCACTATACATAGGGTGAGACAATGCCTGATCGTCGCCCCCTACTCTAAATATGGGCTGTAATGTCTCCATAGGCTGTTGTACAACTAGGGTGCAATGATGTCAAAAGACTAAGAAAATGTCAAGTTTCATGAAAGTTGTAGAAGGGAATCTTTTAGAATATGAGGCGGTGTCTGAATGGTTTGGATCTTACTCGATTCTCTGATTTGGTTGGATCAACTTAATATCTTCAACCATCTCTCTTTTCCCTATATAAATATGGATTTCTCATGGAAAAGGTTAAGTAAGAAAGGTTAAGGTTGAATAGGCTAAGAATTGGATGAAGAATTCTGCTTCAACTCATACTTGAGAGCTTTGTTTCAGTTCATCAGGCCATTGTGGATCTTCTTCATTCAAGGTTGGAGAAAGTGTGTGTGTTGGAGCAAAGGGTCATCGAAAGGGGACCTTGGGACATCAAGGCTTTGGTTGTAATATCCACTTTCACTTTAATATAATACAGTGATATGTTTCTTTCCCATAAAACTTGTCTTGTTTTATTGTATGATTCATTGATCACATGCATAAGTTATTGTTGAGTATATTGGATTGCTTTCAATTTGGTTGGCTTGTGTTCCCTTGCAGATTCAATATCATAGGAGCACCAGAGTGGATCTAGGATGACAATGGAAAGAGAAAATGACATTTAAATGGTATGTTGTCTATTTCTCGTTAACTAGTAAAATCAATAATTAGAGCTTAGGGAAAACATCATATTTTGTTCTGTTCTATTCTAGATCTAGGTGGATCTAGGGATATCTATTTATGTCCACATTTACCGATAAGTCTTGTTAGCACAAGATTGGTTAAGGTTCCTATATGGATTTTGAGTTTTTGCTAAGTGCTAGCTTCACACAGTGGTAAAAGGCAGTACCTATGGTACGGTCAAGGCACCTAAGTAAAATGGTTTTTTCATCATGAAAGAACACACATTGCTCTGTACATATTCAAGATTGAAAGGCGTTGCATTTTGGCAATGCTACCCAAAATTGTATGCAGATGTAGCGTAAGTAGCGCTATGTAAAGGCACTGTGTAATATTTCATAGAGGATAGAAGCTGCATACAGGTGAAACATAGTCGGTTGCTACGTACAGGCGTTGCGTAATACTCTGGCAGAAAATGAATTGTGCAGAGTTATTTTACCAATTTTGAGTCATTAACTTAAAACTTTGATTGTGAGCAATTGAGAAGGTATTTTTGAAAACTGGAGGAGGTTTTTGTTCATAACATTCCAAATAACAAAAAAAACTCTCATTTTTTTAAATTTTTTTATGGTTTGAGAGATATTGGATATAGAAGTGGCGCTACCCACTCTGCACAACAACGCTACCTAATTTCCTGTAGCGGTCACGGATTTTGATGTTTGCCTTGTTGTGAGGTTGCCACTTGTCAAGGAGGATTCAAATGGATTCTCAAGGATCATTTATATGTAAAGGGATGCCTGCACCTAATATTTAGATCCAACAAAGGCCTCATGCAATGAGGTGGAGACATTTTATTAATGACTTCCAACAAATTCCTGAAAATTAGTAGTTTGTTGGATTTTTGTCTCTTTGATTGTTGCCACCTATCTCCAAGGCTTAGAATCCAATGGGGGATATGGGATTCAACCTCCTTACTTAATTTGGATGATATTTTCTATTTAAATAAGGTGAGAAATCTTGAAGAAGAGGAAAGAGACCCGAGAGGTCTGGGTAAAATTTCAAGATCCATGAGGGAGCTAGATAGGCATGAAAATTCTCTGATGTTTAAGTTGCAAACCTATGTTGCTTTTTTATGTAATATACCTCAACTGAAAATGAAGTTATGTGTCAATTTGTTTTCTCTTTTTTGTGTAAATCATTTTTCCATCTTTCATCTTCTTAGATATGTGTTGCTGCTATAGGTTATATGTCTGCAATTTCTGTGCTGAGAGGGTTATTGTATAGGATATGCTCTACCCCTTGCCATAGACTTATCTGATTTTTGATTCGGTCTTAGAAAGGATTTATGAAAGCTGAGTTTTTCCTTTTTCCATTACATGCATTGAAGATCTGGATGCTCTTTGATCATTTTCAGTTTTGTTTTTCGTATTTCTTCTTTCCATCTCTTTATAAGAATTTTAACTGATCTTAGCTTTGATAACCTGATTTGCTGCACATAGAATGTTAGTTCAGGATTACAGTTTCTTTTCATGGACTCCATACCCAATGACTTCATTGCCTTCTTGATTAATTTAACCACTCTCATAATTTCCTAAAACCCAAGTTATCCAATCAAACATTTTTTCATGATGTGCTAGGCTTTCACTTGAGCAGTCCAAGAGAAACTTCTAGCACTAACAAGTCCCATAACAAAATTGGCCACCATACCGGGGATTACGACTTCCTTTTTGATTTTTTGCTTCCCATTTGACTTTATCTTTCCTTCCTCTGATAAATTTCATTCTCTGACTCTGTGGGTGATCCATTTGGACTCCCTCAGTCTGGAAGTTCCATTAGATTTTTTGTCTCTCTCCCATTTTTTCTTCATTTACAAAGATCGTCGCACTGTGTCTCATTGACATCCCGTGATGACCACCAGAATTCATATTCTTCTTGACCAATCCAGTGTGATGACGTCGCACTATGCTCTGCTAGTATCTTGAGATGACCTTTGCTCATCACACTGTGTCCCATACCCAACCTGCGACAACTCCTGTAGATTTTGTTGGAGTGAGTCAATTTGTCTTTTTTCCCTCCCAGTTTTTCTTTAGTTGCCTTGGGTGAACTTCTAATGCCCATGTTTGATTTATCTCTGGGTTTGAAGCTTGCTCTTGATTGGTTTTCAGTGATTGAAAGTCTTTATTTGCATTTTGCAATTTTTTTGCTTGTGATCATTGTCACAAGCAGAGATGATTTTAATGATAGAAATTTATTTTAAAATGTAGAAACCTTGGCGAATCGTATTGATCCTTCATATGCCAACTATAAATGTTTGGTGGTATTTTTGTAAAAATATTCAAATTTCTGAATATTTTATATAGTTTGTATAAAATTTTGGCGATTTTTAAGGTAAAATAATTTTATCCTTTAGAATTTGGGCGAATCATTTTTAGAATAGTGAATCAGTTTTTGGGAAAAAATATGGAAAATTAGTCCATGAGATAAATTTAGACCCTAAAATCATCTCTGGTCACAAGGATATAATCTCAGATCTTGATCTAGGTGCTTGTTTGACAAAGGATCTTTGGTTTGCATGAATTTTTGGATTCATTTTGTTTTTCAGATTGTTTGTTGATTAATAAACACTTTTTTCTCGCATATGACAAAAGGTTTTCTTGTCTTTTTCATTTTTGTCTATATTACGAATTTGATTTGGGAATTGTGTTGAGAATGTCTTGATTTTCTTGGATTACATTTTATTTTTGTCATCACATCTCTGATTTTTTTTTGAAAAGGAAGAACTGAATTCTTTTATTCTTTTTAGTAATCTTTCATAAGAAAATTTTTACATTCGAAATATTGGTTAAAGAGAAGAATTGCAAAATTTTGTAGTTCGTGATTATTTGGAATTGTGTTCATTCGAGATTGAGAAATTGCAATTTGTAGCTTTTTGTACTTCAAAAGAATACCTTCTCCCTACTGTAATTAGAGTTCATTGAATTGAAAAATTGCACATTCATCTCTTTTTGTATTTTATTGGGTCAATTTCACAACTTCATCAGTTTCATTTCCATCTCCCTTTTGAGTAAACAACAATCTCTAAAACACAACGCAAATTTAAAATTTATTAGTAAATTTTGTTTTCTAGGGATCTTTTTCACCAACATTAGCTAGGATAACACTTTGGAATAGGTTGTAAGGCTCACTCTCCAAAGCATCAAAACACACAATAGTATCTTGTGATAGGAAGAGTTCAAATCCAATTGCTACATTTTGTCCTTGGAAGACCTTCTCACATAAGGGTCAAAATTGAGGTCGCATTAAGACTAGTAGAGTTACTCACCCTGCTTTGTTGGTATTGGTGTAAAGATTGCACGTATTATTGGGGGTCACTTGAAGGTATACCCACGATTACTTGTGGGAGCCTTTTGACTTGATTTTGGGCTAGATATCCTGCCTTTGTGGGTGAATCAGACTGTCATTTGTTTCCCGAGGAATCATTGTTGTAGTTGGTAACCTTAGTAGCCTATCTATTTAGGGTCTTTACACAAGGTGACTATGTAGGGGCAAGTCTTCACGCTACCTGGAATCAACATTGGCCAAACTCACTTGGGCTCCTTGGAGGGTATACCCACGATTATGTGTGGGATCTTGCACCAGGGTGTAATTCCATTAAGCAGTTCGTCAGCATAACTTTTCCACCCACTTTATCCCAGCCCCTTCTTATTTTGATTTCACGACATTGGATTTCATCACCAACTAGTGACCTCAAAATAACAAGGTTTGTTTGCTTGGTTTGATTTCTAGATTTCATTAGTGAGTGTTGTTTATTTCTTTAGTTGGCCATAGATTTTTTTTATTCTTTAATTGGTTCATCCAAGGCCTTCACCATTCACGTAGGATGCAAGGGCTACCCACAAAAGATCTGGAAGGTTATCTCCCTTTGCCTCCTAACTCACTAGAAGGCTCTCCTGAGGGAGTGGTCAATAACAAAATAGCTTCTGAAGCTCGAAGAACACACTTGTTGGAGGGATTCATAATAGTTTCAAATTCCTTAGAAGCATTCTGAATTCCCCCAAACCTGGCTTTGAGTGTTCTACAAAATCCATGTATGCTCCGGATGAACTCGTCCGGAGAAATTGTTATTGTTGATAATACTAAAGTACCTACTGGACCTAACGCAGGATCTGGAGTAGAAGATCCACTTTTTCAAAGTGAATCATTTAGGACACTGACTCACACTTCCAGAACTTTTAATCCCAGTTCCATCCCTTTGATAGTATGTCATCTTTACGAAATGCTAGGAGTGAGTCCTGATCCACCTATGGCATCGTAAATGCCTGAGATGTTTGTTACCTATACGGTACATTTAGACCATTTTATTGGTACTACCAATAGTTTCACCACCATTTTAGACCAATTTTTGGTTGGTTCTCACTCGATTCCTACTCTCCATATGGCCCATTCTATTATGGTCCCACAAGATACCATAGTTTCTACCAGGAATGTGATTCTCACCCAAGCTCGAATTGGAATGCCACTTCCACCTAGACCAAATCCATAAGTTTCCCCTTGGTATAAAGCTATGAATATTTCCATTGTTATCCCTACCTAGGTTCCATCTAGAGGTTCTGTACTTTTTGTTGCTCCTTGTTATAATTCTGCGAGTCAGTTTTTTCCTACACCTGCCCAGATTCTTTCTAGAGGGGCTTACGTTCCTCCTCCACCTTTGTTAGGAGGATATCGTCATCCTAACCCTAGTGGCTCCAATCCAATTGTAGGCACCAGTATTTCTGTCACTTACAGTTTCCATATTCATGTTGGAGATCAACCTTAAGATGGGGGGAAACCTCAATTTGGGGGACAACTTGAACTTAGGGGGCAGCCTCAGGCTGGAGTCCATAACCTAGTTTATGGAAAAAATGTACCGTGTTACAAAATCAGCCTTGGTATCTTCCTTTCCAAGAAAATATACAACCGTCTGGGGGGAAACATCCTCAAGTCAATTATTTTGTACCCCCTAACCTTGATCAATCGTATCCAGGTTCTTTGAATCCCACTTGGGGTCAAAAATTTCAATCTAATGTTCCTTTCAAAGGGAACATCCCTAATCAACCCAAACCTGTGGGCTATATGCCTCAAAATCCTCCACAACTAAATCTGTCAGGACTGTCTAACTATTTGCGGACTGTTTATGGTCCTACTAGTATACCTACGGGGCTTCCCCCTCAAAACTACTAGTTTCCATAAGTGAACTGACAATTTCCTTTTCTAGACACTTTGGATTTACCCGATTTGTCTGGGGTTTTGAATGATCCTATTCTACATTCTCCTTATTGGCCCATCATACCGACCAAATTGTCGTTCGACATTCCTAAATTTGGCGGTCGAGCAGGAGAAGATCTGAATAATCATGTTATGACTTTTCATCTATGGTTTTCATCCAACTCCTTGATGGATGACTCCATAAGATTACGACTTGTCCAATGAACTCTCACGGGTTTGGAAACAAAATGGTACATCGAGTTACCAAGAGGTTTATTTAATGACTTTAACACCCTAGCCATGGCCTTCTTGACACATTACCAGTTGCCAATTCGATACGAGATGGAAACCAAAATTTTGGGTTCTTTTAAACAATCCTCTTCGACTCATATTTCTGATCACATCCATGAGTGGAGGAGGAGGAGACACTTAATCAAAGTTCTTCTTCCTGATCAACTATTGGCTGAGTGGTTTACCAAATCACTCATTAGGCCTATTGCTTGCGATGTCACCATGGGAGGTGTTGCTACTGAAGAGAAGGTGATTAGTCGTGCTCAGTGTCTAGATCTCGTTTATTCGCAAATGGGAACTCTTTACAATTTGATCCCTGACGCTCTTTTTCCTTCCACAAAACCTACCGCACCACCTCCAACAACTTGTCATGCTACTGATGGTGTGATTGACACCTTTCATTCTTAAGCTCAGTCCAGACACGACGATCACAACAATCTGAAATCTAATAATTCTAATGTACAAAATACTCCTACTCCTACTCCTACTCCTTCCTCTAGTAACACTAGTGAAGGTAATTTTGTTCAATCCACACCTGTCAGGAAAAATCAAAACAAAAATAAAGGGAAGGGTACGAATAGGGAGGAAAAATAATAATCCACAATATAATAAAGCCAAAACACATACCATTGATGAGAAAGATAAACGTAAACCTCGTTACCCTTGTCTTATTTGTGGTGACGATCATTACACGAAAGATTGTCCAAGACACGCTGAGGTTACTAAGTTCCTCTAAGGGACCAAAAATCCTTCTACACCTGTCATTTTGTCATAACCTTTCCCTTCTCAGCAGCAGGTCCAACTGGTCATTCATGACCAAGCTTCTCCTTCTACCTCCTCTTATGTCCTTATGTGTATTGGTGACTCTAAAAAGAATGAAGTTGCAGTCGCAACTCAATTCAAAGATTACTCTCTGTTAAAAGAGAAAGTTGATGATATACCACCTTCATTGGTTCAACCTTCTCCCCCAAATTCACCTCCAAACGGTCCTCTTCATCTTGAAATATCAGGTCTCGATATAGTTCTTCTCCCTCCTCCCAAGGGTGTTGTTAGAAAGTATGTGTTCAATCCTCATGCACGTGCTGCCCAAAACTACAGTATTATAGAAGACCTTGTGCAAGCACCCTCTACGATGTCAGCTCTCGAAGTCCTTCAAAGTTGTCCTACTCAATGAAAGGCATTGTTAAAGGATATTGGTGGAATTGATCCCATAGATACTAATTTAATAATATTTGACTTGGAAGACTACATTCAAAGGCTTCCTCCTCAGTTAACGTTTCAGATCCAAGTTGTTGTTGAAAACAATAATATATGTAAAACCGTTATTGACGAAGGAGCCTCGACTTGTGTTATGTCCGTCACTTGTTGGAAATCTATTGACTCTCCTACCCTCACCGAATCACACAATACACTTAAGGCCTTCAATGGTATAGGTTTTAAACCTTACGGTGTTATTCTTTCATTCTCTGTTACGTTGGAAGGTAAATCGGTCAATGTTGAGGTTGAGGTCTTCGATGCACCTCTTGATTATAAAAAATTTCTTGGTCGTAGTTGGATTGATTCCATGCTTGCATTTGTGTCTACCATTTTCTATGTGTTATGATTCCCATACCTAGCTCTGGTGATTACCTTCATTATAGCGACAAGATGCCTTTAAGTCTGGTCAAATTCTCTTATCAAGCTATTCAATCGGCAACCCTCTCTCCACCCTCTCTCTGTGATTCATCTCCTAATCTGTTCCACATGATATTTCCTACTGATGAGATGATCATGTCAGTCATGTCTATGGAAGATACTCCATGGGATGATGGGCATCATCACTCCATTTTATTTATATAATGTGATACCATAGAGAGCTAGCAATGGATTTTGACTCTGTCAACCATTTTCGTTATTTCTTCAGTTCCTGGGTCAATGCACGATGTGTTGTACGAAGGGAACTTGAGTAAAATTTTGCCTACCATTCCTCTTGACATATTGATTAAACCTAGAGTCATTGAGAATGTTCATATAGGGACCTCCTGTTCTACAAATGAGGTCCACACGAATAAAGCTCTTTTCCAATAATTTTGTGACGTTTTCACCTGGAGTTATGAAGAAATGCCAGGTATTGATTCTGATATCGTTGTGCATGAGATTAAGAAATATCCGTATGACAAACCCGTTTGAAAAATAATTCACCCAATCCATCCACATAAAGTTGTTTCTATCAAGCTTGAAGTTGAAAAATGTCTTAAAGATGGCTTTATCTATCCTATGGTTTTGATTGATTGGGTATCCAATCTTGTTCTGGTCAATAAGAAACAAGGTACGATCCACGTTTGCATAGATTATAGGGATATAAACAAGGCTTGTCCAAAGGAAAATTACCCAACCCCTTTCGTTGAGAAGATCGTTGATGACTGCGTCAGGAGAGAAATCTTCTCCTTGATGGACGATTTCTTTGGTTATAATCAAATTAATATTTTACCAGCGAATCAACACAAGACTTCTTTTATTTTCCCTTGGGGAAACTTTGCATACCAAAAATTACCCTTTGGTCTCAAGAATGTTGGTGCGACCTTTCAGCATGCTACGTCTTACGCTTTTCATGATATTAAGCACATTGTGCAACCTTATCTTGATGATATCCTGGTGCATTACATGCATTGCTAATATCACCTGACACATTTAAGGGCCATTTTTGTACAATGTCGTTATTATCTCATATGTTTGAACCAACACAAATGTGTGTTTTGGGTGGAGTTCGACTGACTTCTCAGTTTTATCGTGTCTGTTAACTCCCAAAATGAAACCGTCCTTTTGGTTGAGTTTCGTAGTGGATAGCATGGCTATCGGTAGTGTCCTCAAGTTATTTTTCGAGTTTTTATAGTTGCAAAACTTAGGTTTTGGTTTTGTCTTAGAAAATAATTTGACCCATAAAGTCTTCTTTTCAAAATTTTTATAATTCACTTTCCACAGCTAACGTGTGTCCAAAAGTTGAGTGTGCACTGTGGAAAATGGCCACTTTCAGCAGCTAAGGAGCGCTTTTCATAAGTCTTTGCGCTGTTGAAAGTGGTGAATTTCAAAATGTGCAAGAATCAGTTTCGCGGGTCGTGCGTTGTTGAAAGTGCATACTTTCTGCAGCTAAGGAGTGCTTTTTACAAGGTGGTGCGCTGGTGAAAGTGAAAACTTTCTGCAGCTAAGGAGCACTTTTTATAAGTCATGCGCTGAGGAAAGTCAAGACTTTCAACAACTAACGGGGGTTTTCCACAGGGTCACGCACTGGTGTAAGTGGCAAGTATGAATAGCTAACAGAGGCGTTTTCCATGGGCCGTTGGTTGAAGAAAGTGGGAATCACGTGCGTGATATCCACATCTAAAGGCAATGATGATATGATCATCCCACGTCAGGAAAATCCAAATCATACGCTGATGAGAGTGGGTAATGATGGAAACTCAATTCTGCAAGTCAGAGTAGGATTGTGATGCGAATTCGGCTCAGAAACTCACGCTCTATAATCATGGCATCGAGGATGTCAAGCTCGAATGCAGTGGTACAAGTACAGAGGAGGTACCGTTGGCCTGATAAGCATCAAATCAATTCATTGTTTCCATATCATACCTTGTTCGCGGAGGCTTATCAAAATTTCAAATGTTTTAAAACAAAACCGAATCCCGAAGTTCTTTCCACAACGCAGAACCTTGGCTCGACCAGCAGTTGCAGGGATTACAAATTGTCGGGATCTTCGAGCTACAAAATGGTGAGAAAACGCAGTGGTGCTCTACTCAAGAGAGAGTAGGACAACCTGTCCTTTTTACATACACACCCCGAAGTCCAGAGACATTTTTCAAAAGTAGGATTTATTGGGTTCGTTGAAATATTGCAAATTGGTTGCCACCAGGCTACAGCAGAAGATTTTGCCGAGACTTTCGATGGGAACAAAGCTCTTGTCGGGTCCTTGGAAATTAGGGTGGATGAAGTTGTCATTGTCGTAGCTACAAGTTTACCAAGAACTGGTCAGAGATGGTTTAAAACCACTTCTCCCAAAGATTTGGATTTCAAAGTTTATTTGAAAGAGGGGTACAGGCACAAGGCATGGAAAAAGGGTATGCTAGTTTCTTATCTAGACGAAGAATGGAAGGAACTGTTCAAAGGTATAGAATTGTACATTACCTCGGAGGGAAGGTATGATAAACTTATGATGTACCACTTCAAACTCCTGGATCATTTCACAGGCAAGGCCCCTCTTAATTTGCCTTATTTCCTACATAAAAGTTTGACTAAGGTTTTCAAGAAGATTAGAGCTCAACCCTTGAACATAAAAACTACTCTGTGTCACTTCGGCCTCATAAAATTGATTATCCTGGAGGAATTGAAACAACAGGGAAGGAGCTGGGAGCATTTCCTATTTTGGGAAGGTTTTGAAACACAAAACTAGGTTGCAAATGAACAGGGGAAGGGTTCAAAGAAACAATCATCTCCTCAAAGCAGTTCAAGAAAAAGAAGGACCCTTCCAGGAACTCCAGAAGATAGAATATCTGGAGTGAAGCCTCACAGGTTGAAGAGAAAGTTAAACTTTGAACAGAACATAGAGCAGAACATAGAGCATCCTACAGAGCAGAGTACAGGTAAGAGAACCAATATACTAAACTTGCACTATTCAGATTCAGAATCAGAGCAGCAAGATCAATGCCCTGTCACCAAGAGTCCTGAGCAGTCAGCTGAGTGTGCACAGAACTATGAAACCTTCAATCAGACAGAACAGGGAGAAACATCGAAAAGCTCCAAGTCAAAGAAGTCTCAGAAAATCAATCATTTGAAAGAGGTCATAGCTCAGCAAGAGGTCTTGGAGCGGGTGATTAAAGAAAGGTATAAGAAGTTGTCTGATAACTTCGCCAAGACCAATGTTGCATTTGAAAGATTGGCTAAGGAAAGTGTTAGAGAGAAGAAAAGGAAGAAAAAACTCACCAAAGACTACAATAGCTTGTGGTGGCTTTCCAAACGCCTCAAAAGGAAGATAAGGAGGTTGAAACAAAAACTAAGCCAAAAACCCCATCCAGATCTGAAGGTACTCACTCAAGTCGTCGTTAATATGCAAGGTGAGAAATCAAAGACACACTGAGTTTTGTTTGAAATCAAATTTTGGAGGTGTAAACTCATTTTGAGCGCAATCGGGACTTTCACCAACGCAAAGCTATTATTTTATGACCCATTAGCTGTGGAAAGTGACGGCTTTCAACAGCTAACCCGCGAAAAATTAAAGGAGTGTGCTGTTGAAAGCTGGAAAACTAATTTTTGAAGCCAAGGACAGGATAGTTCATTCCAAATAGGTTTTGATGGGGCTCCAGTGTATTAGTGGTCTATCAGATCGCATGCAAAAGGTTCAGCATTAGAGATTCGAGAGAATTTTGGTAACACATGCAAAACCATTTCCTCAAAAATCGACCATAAACGTTGGGAAATCCAACTGTCAAAGACAGGTGTCCTACTATTTTTCACCACATTGTAGATACCAGGAGCTGAAGGATGCAGATGGCAATGTTGGAGATTGAAGACAGTTCGAATTTTAAGTTTAGTTGTTAAAGACTTTATTTTCAAGTTGTTTAGATAGAATTGAGTTGTCTTTATTAAATACAGATCCATGTTTTTAGGATCTGTATAATTGTTTGTAAGAGGCTATAAATGCCTATTTTTGATATGAAACAAGGTTTCAAATTGGGAAACATTTTCATGCATAAATAAAGTGGAGTTTCCTTTCGTTTGCAATACCAGAATTGCTCATCTTTCATTCTCTGTACTTTACTTTCAGTTTTTTTTAGTTCATAAAGACTGTTACCTCTTTGTTGAACTCATAGGCTTGAAATTAAAGGATTATTTGTTGTCTTGTATTAGGCCCTACTTTCACTTGTATTGGCAATCAAGAATAACATTCTCCATACTCCCTTTCAATTATTGGATCTGGTTATTGTTTACTGAAAGCACTTTATCTTTAGAAGTGTGATGAGTTGTTTCTCATACAAATCATTGAAGACCCCATTGTCCCAAATACATAAAAACCATTATTATTAAGTTACCAAGCATCCTTAGCCTACAACCCTAAGGAGTTTCTTGGAGTGATAACAGTGTCGATACATGGGATAATTCAAGTAGACCCCTTGAAGGTTGAGGCTATTATTAATCTAACTCCTCCTTCCACACTACGCCAACTCCAAAGTTTGCAAGGGAAGGAAATTTTTTTGCATCGTTTCATCCCTAATTATGCTGAAATGAAGAAAGGCTTCACTCAGCTACTCAAGAAAGGTTATAGGTTTGTATGGGAGGATACTGTGAACAAATCCTTTGAAGCTTTGAAACTTGCCTTAACATGTACACCTTTATTGTTTCCCCCTAACTATAGCTGAGATTACTTCCTCTACTTAGCTTCTTCAGACTCTACCATTTATATGGTATTCGTCCAAGAGGATGATTCACATGATGAAAATGTGATACACTATTTGATTTGGAGTCTCATGACTACCAGAACCAAATAATTACATGTGGAGAAAATGGCCTTGGCAGCTGTTGAAGTTGTCCAACGTTTTTGTCATTATATCTTATTACGTAGAACCATTGTTATTTCCGATTGCAACCCCATGCAACATATCCTTACTCGACAATTTATAAGGGGAAAGTACTCCAAATGGATAGTGATTCTCCAGGAGTTTGACTTGGAGTTTGAACGCGATAAGTCAAAGAAATCCTTGGTTTTGCCAAACTGATATGTGACCTTCCCTCTACTCAGACAAAGAATGTGGCAGAGGATTCCTTGCCCGAAGAATCCCTTTTTCTGATCATTTCTTATGATGTATGGTACAAAGATATTATTATCTATCTCCAAATTCAAACTTTCTAGCCCGATCTATCTAGCATAGATCGTCATTGCATATGATATCAAGCCTGTCAATACATCATCCTCCATGACACCCTTTACCACCATAGTGTTGATTCCATTTTTCTACGATGTCTCACCTACAATGAAGCTGAGAAAGATTTGAATGAGTTTCACTCCAGAGCATGTGGCAGTCATATGTCTAGGTATGAAACTTCCCAAAAGATCTTATGAGCAGGTTATTTCTAGCCTTCTTGGTTTAAGGATTGCATTATCGTTGTCCCAAAATGCCATGCTTGCCAAAACTATAATAACAAGATAAGATCTCATCCTCCTCCCTTACATACTATAGTTTCTATTGGTCCATTCACCAAATGGGGCATTGACTTCATGACATGTATCCCTCACTCGGTCAGGGGGCATGGATACATCATTGTAGCTGTGGAATATCTCACTAAATGGGCCGAGGTGATGCCTACATTCGATAACACTGGGAAAACTGTAGCATTGTTCATATTCAATCATATCATTACTAGGTTTGGTGTCCCTCAATCCATCGTTACTGATAATGGTAGTCATTTTCAGAATTTTATGATGTTGAAACTTACTGAAAAGTTGGGTCTTCGCCATGAAAACTCAACCCCCTATTATCCACAGGCCAATGGCCAAGTTGAAGAAATTACCAAAGTTCTCATTACTATGATTCAACGGATGATAGGAATTCATAAGACGTATTGGCACATGATGTTGTTCTCAACGTTATGGGCCTATCGAACATCCATCAAGTCTACCATGGGATTTACACCTTTCCAGTTAGTTTATGGTATGAAAGCTATCTTGTCGATTGAATGTGAAATATCGTCTTTGAAACTAACCGTTGAGCTTCTCCCCAATACCTCTGCTGAAGAAGAGCATCGTTTGTATTTGATGCAAATAGACGAAACCTGTCTTGATGCTTCTCTAGTTATTGAAACTCATAAGAAACATGTTAAAGCCCAATATGACAAACATGTCAAGCCACGTGTTTTTTCTGAAGGTGATCTAGTTCTCCTTTACAAGAAAGATCGTGATTTGCTAGGGGCCGGTTAATTCGAGGCCATGTGGCAAGGTCCTTACATTGTCAAACGAGTGTTGGAGAAGGGAGCTTATTATGTAGTTGATTATGATTGAATCCCTTTGATTGAACCCATAAATGGACTTTACTTAAAGAAGTAGTATGCTTAAGTCATTTTTTCATGAGTGCTTGTATTTTAGTGTACCATACTCTTGTGTGTTTTTTCGTTGTTTGGTTTTGACCTTCAGTTGCTTACCTTGCATTGTGGTTGGTTTCCAGATGTCAATGTGTTCGCTACCCTACATTGGCTTTGCTAATGGCACTAGTCATAGTGCTCAGAACTTAGCATCTGTTGTCTGGGAAATCTATGCACCTACGAAGGAATTGATTAGTCTACATGGCGTTTTCCTTGGTTGTGCAACTAATAATATTGCGGAATACAATGCAGTCATCGAATTACTGACCGATGTTGTTTCAATTAGAATCCATCATCTTATTGTACGACTCGATTCGCATTTAGTAGTCCTATAGTTGAGTAATTTTTACTCCATTCGAAGTCCTATGTTGTTAAGGGTATATTTACGAATTCACCTCTTGGAATGCCATTTTGATTACATTGAATATCAACACATTCCTAGATGTATAAATACATTAACAAATGCATTGGATAATTATGTGTTAGACATACATTTGAGACATTTATAAAAACCAATCGCACTTTGTATATACAACAAGTAAGCCGATAGAAGCCTCGTATATATATAACGATCAAAGTTTTTACAAAAGTTTTTTTGTCCGAAGACCAAAATATCAAAAATGTGAAGCACATAGCTTCATATACAATAGAGAATCAAGGATGTTGCTTGCTATAACATGCGACTGTCTGTGCCACTCTATGGAGCAGTTGACCAATGGAAGTAGACACGCCCATTGTGTGGCACTGGTAATGCCTCAGGATATCATCAATAGAGGCATATGGGATGTTTTTCGTGAGCCCCTCAAGGTTTTTTTCTATGGTCGTGTAGTCAACAATAGCTACTCCTGCTACATCACCTCTCTCCCCTTGCCTCTGAATAGGTGATAAACCTAGAGGACAGTAAGGTGCCACATCTTCATCATCAAAAAGTGTTTGATTAGTCATCGGATAAATAACATAAAAACATTTTTATATCATTGAAAATCACAAAAACATCATATAAACAAAATGTCCTTCTTACCTATGTCCCCCCATTGGGAACCCTCAGGAAGAGATAAGTCTGTATCTCCTTGGATGTCGAACCCAACATATGCATAGTCATCGACCATGAGCATTTGAGTCCTCACCAGTCGAAGAAAACATTGCTATATCTAACGATACGACCGGCTTCATTTTGTGCCATGAGGTCGACCCAACTCTTCATTCTCGGATCCTATGGGGCAGGTATACCCCACTCTACCTATAAGCACAAAACTGGGACCCTCTATAGGAAGAAAGATACCAAAATACAACCGTATTCAAACCGTTTTAGCTCACCACTCCTACACTTGGCCATTTTTTTTTTCATACTCTTGAAAAGCCCTTAATACCAATTGAAAACTAGGGGCTCCATACACTTCAGCGCATATTGAAAATTGCTCTGAAGAGACATAGGGGAAGCTACACTCTGTGCCATGTGTGTGATGGTATAGAGGATGGTCCATAAAGACAAGTCTTAGACATCTCTTATAGCTACTTTATTGCCATGCTTCTGAGTGTTTGGCACACAATGTGCACTCATATAGTGGTTCATAGGCTCGCTGCCTCCCCTGCTACTTGTAAGTGTTACTCGGGACCCACGGTGAGATAGCCCAGTCAAGAAGTAGATATCCTCGATATATATTGTAATAATGTGAGAACCCACATGAAACACCTACTCGTTCACCTCCCACATGTCAACTAGGTACTCGAGTAATCTCAGTTGGGCCCTCACACCCTCGATTTTGAAGAATTTTATCAATCCACATTGTCAGAGGGCCATTATCGTTCTCGGGTAATTCTCGACAAAGTAGTCTTCCTCCTCGTACTCTCTCTCTCTCCATTCCAACATTTTTACCATGGAAAACCTACAATGGAACATTAAAGAGAGATTAACATTATTATGTTCTTCCCTAGAGATTTTTATTGACAAATTCATCTTTAAAAACTTTTGGGGTTGTGCACGTCGTAGGCCAGGGCATCTTCATAGTGCGGAGTTGTCACAGGCCACCAGCAGGGACCAATATAGGGCACCTGGGATGACCTCCACACATAGGTACCCTCAAAAACTTAACTCAAAAGTCTATTTCTAACCAATGAAAAACAAATTTTAATCCATGGAAAGTTGAAAGACATGAAAATTACCAGTTTTGTGGAGACAGTTCATCAAATGATCAACCATGTCCTCCGCAATCCGTAGTGTAAAATCGAGGTAAAAGGGGGTTTTTTGAACTAGGTTTGGGTGAAATGACAAATGAAATAGTGAAATGGGGCTTTTACCCATTTTTATTGATTTATTCACTTTTTCATTTGTATTTTATAATATTTTATATGTTTTATCTAAACCCTTTGTCTTAATGACTTTGCAAGTGTTGATTTTTAAAAATAAAAAGTCTAGGAGTGAAATGTTGAAAAAGGATATGCTTTTTGGTTTGTTTTTATACATTTGTCGTATGTACAGATCCTTTTAGAGTTTTTCAGGAAAAACTCCGAGCTTAGTTTTTGTTTTTTATCATGCTCGTAAATCGTTGAGAATGTAACCCAATATACTTTTATCATTTTTTGGACTCGTAATGGTAACACAGAAAATGAAACCGATGGAGTATCCTTTAATCTCTTTTCATGCTCCATAAAAATGTAAATATTTCTGAGCGACCTTGTTCTTTTCATGCTCGTAAAAGTATTTGAAGAAAACATTTGATGAGCGGTAGGTTATCACTTTTTCGGTCTCATCAGATTAATTTACGAAAAATAAACTGATGGATTTCTCTTTAAGTGTTTTTCAAACTCTCTAAACATGAAAAACCCCTGAGTTTTCTCTCTTTGGACTCATTAAACAAACATTGAAAGACCTACATGGGACCAAACCACTCTTTCTTAGGTTTCATTAAACATGCTCCAAGGGACTCATCCAAAGGATGAACTTACATCAACAAGCATATGTTATCCTCCTCAAGCTTGTGTAAAAATAAAGAGGTACTCGCCAGAAATGGTGGGGGAAAAATCTGGGAAAGAAATGTGTCTATGTATCCATGTTAGTGGCAAGAATAGTCACTCTTGAACATGACACCCCCCTTCATCATTGTATCCGGTTTGGGAAAGCCATTCGTATCTCATTTGACCATCCAGATGTCCATATGTTGGGTCCTCCTTGAGTCAATGCTGCCAAGACCATTGTCATGTCATTCATATGTTCAAGAGAATTCCAGCCTTAAGAAGCCTCATATTGAGTCGACCATCTATAGTTATAAATTGTCTACCATGTTTTCCTTCCCTGTGTTAGTTTCGAATCACCTCATACTCTGATCTACTTCAAATTTGTTACTTATTTCGTGTCATTGATGAGGGATACATCAAGGACCTCCCGTAACGATTATTTTCCTATGGACTTCATCTCATTATCCAGGAACAAGAATTAGAAATAATTAAGTACCTTAGAGCCTACATGCCTCAATGGCATGTTTCTTCGCTTTCAACAATGGGTTCACATCATTCACCTCTGATTGGAATATTCCATCGAATGTGCGACGTCAAATCATTATTCACATTCGTTGGATTGTACTGGGGCAGCTTGGGAGTCATTGACATTAGTTGTTATTCCCCTCGCACTTGTTAACAATTTTCATTAATGACCAATAATCAAGTGTTTTCTACCATGCTTGACTTCAACACCTATAATCGCATGGTTAGATTCGTACTCAGGGATGATGAAAATGAACACCTTGGATCATACCATTCTGGTCATGGTTGTGACGGAGTATTCATGATTTGTGTTGACACATAGATCCACTTTGTATGTCTCATGGATATGTCCAAATTTGAGTCATTTTAGAGCATAGATCCACAGTGTATTCTTGGTGGCTGTGCTGATTCACAATGACATGGATCCACAGCATATATTTAGTGGCCATGACTCACTCAAAATTTTGTAATATGAGTATGGGAATGCGTACCTTAGACAATGATATATTATTATACTGATGCTTGACTGTTTGCATGTTCTCGATCGATGTGCTCCTTGTTTCCGACACACACATTCTACAATGTATTTCAGCTGTCATGAGTTCCGGCTTCATACTTTGGGGGGAATTTTGTTACACATTATTTTGGTCACCCCATTGATCCACTGATAACATGTGTGCATGTTCCCATGAAAATATAAAATGAGTCTTTCTGCATGAGGAAGGTGACTGGCTTTCTCTTCTCAAAAACCCTATTAAGGAAGGTCATCGCAGGGTGCACTATACACAGGGTGCAACTATGCCCGATCGTTGCCCCCTACTTTAAATCTTGATTATGACATATCCACAAGCTGCTCTACAGCTGGGGTGTGAGGATGTCAAAAGACTAAGAAAAGGTCAAGTTTCACAAAAGTTCTAGAAGGGGATCTTCTATAAGATGAGGTGGTGTCCAAATGGTTTGTATATTACACGCTTCTCTGATTTGGTGGGATCATCCTAATCTCTTAAAACATCTCTCTCTCCCCTATATAAAGAGGGATCTCTCATGGAAAATGTTAAGTAAGCAAGGTTAAGGTTGAATAGCCTAAGAATTGGATGAAGAATTATGCTTCAGCTCATACTTGAGAGCTTCGTTTCAGTTCATCAGGTCATTGTGGATCTTCTTCATTCAAGGTTGGAGCAAGTGTGTTTGTTGGAGAAAAGAGTCATCGAAAGGGGACCTTGCGAAATTAAGGTTTTGGTTGTAATGTCCACTTTCACTTAATATAATATAGTGATATGTTTCTTTCCCATAAAACTTGTCTTCTTTTATTGTATGATTCCTTGATCACATGCATAAGTTGTTGTTGAGTATATTGGATTGATTTCACTTTGATTGGCTTGTGTTCCCTTCCAGATTCAATATCACAGGAGCACCAGAGTGGAGCTAGGATGACAATGGCAAGAGGAAGCGACATTTAAACGATATGTATTCTATCTCTCATTATGTTAACAACCAAATATCAATATAGCATAGAAAAACCTCATAAAAAGTACTCAATGCCTTGAAAAAGAGATAATTTCAGATAATAAGCCTCTTCAAGGGGGCAACCTCGTTTTACCCCACTTAAATGTTCAAGTACAAGATGATTCAAAATGAAAATGTCTCCTTGGTAT
>JZKD02S1999896.1:3253499-3267348 GCA_000966675.3 Picea glauca
CATTTGTACTTTGGTACAATTTAGTCAAAGACTCCCACATCTCATAGGCATGTGTCTTCCCCGTCAAGTGAGGAATCAAATGATCCTTGATGGCATCAAGAATAAATCTCTTAGCGTTGATACTCTTCTTATTATAGGCTGCAAGAAGAGTAGCATAAGTAGGTACCAGAACAAGATGAGTAGTGGTATTCTCGACAATGTCCCACAACTCATTCTCTTGCAAAAGCAAGATCATCCTCTCCTTCCAAGCACCAAAATTTGTTGCCCCATCAAGTCTGTCTTCAAACCTCAAACCAATAGCCATGACCCTCTTTCTACTGAAAATCACAAATTCAAAAATCTGCCCTATGAAGTGATTGTTGTCCCTACTTTCTGTCTGCTAAATTTTCTGCCTCTCTTCAACTCAGCTCTAATACCATGTTAATTTTTCAAAACCCCAACCCAGTTTCAGTCTCGCTGATTTTTCAACCAAATTTAAATGCCAAACTCCAGTTTCAACACTGTTTCAACATATGTCACAGCGGTGTTTCAGCATATGTTACAACACTGTTTCAGCATGTCACAGCGGTGTTTCAGCATATGTCACAACGGTGTTTCAGCATACATTACAGCACTGTGTTTCAACATACGTTACAACACTGTGTTTCAGCATACGTTACAGCACTGTGTTTCAACATATGTTACAGCACTGTGTTTCAGCATATGTTACAACACTGTGTTTCAGCATATGTTACAACACTGTGTTTCAGCATATGTTACAGCACTGTGTTTCAGCATATGTTACAGCACTGTGTTTCAGCATATAAAAAACTTAACAGAAAATAAAACTTCAGAACTGAAACATGAGGATTTTGAACATCGTTTTCAACGCAGAAATAAAATATCCGCAATATGCAAAACTCAGAAAATATAGACACAAAGATATTTGATCTAACTTCGACCCTGGAAAAACCCACAAGGGGAAAACTAGTGAGAGAGGTCTTTGTATTATTTATGAGCTTCTGAGAAATTCCCTTACAACATATTCATCTTCAGATATTTACACAAACTTATCTGGACATTCCTGTAGCTTTGCTCCTCGATTTTTGAACAAGAAATCCATACAACTGTACGACAATTAATGTTGTATGGACTGTCTCGAAATTCATGCCAAAACTCTGCTAAGACTCAATTTCTGTGCCACTAAATGTTATTTGGAAGCCTTGGAATGCATGCCAATACTCCCAGAAATTGCAGTTGTTGTCTCTTTTCTTCAACTCGACCTCTCTCTTGCTCTCTCTTGTTCTCTCAACAAGAATGCTTCAACTTTCTTGTTCTTGGCATCTCACCAAGAACCTCTTGGCATCTCACCAAGAGTCTCTTTCTCTCTCAACAAGACTGTTGCTGCTTACCCAAGAATGGGTGCACCCTCTTGCCCAAGTCAACCTCATGAGGGAAGGTGAGGGGTTTTCTAATCTAACGGCTGAGATTAGATTAGTTGGGTGGCTGAGATTTGGTGTCTCTTCACTCACCCTCACTTTAATGATAAAGTCACCTTTTAATTTGCATCTCACAAATTAAATGACTAGGACCCACATTCGGCACTTTCTCCCCCTTAGGCACCTAGGGAAGAGAAACACTTGCCTTGATACTTTATTTTAATTAAAAATTTAACATGCCCAATAGGAAAGCTTAGTTGCTCATTGATGGAATTCATTTAGTGGAGATATTGTTCATTTATCATGGTGGATATTGTGTTAAAATATTCCATGTGTTTGTTTTACCATAGACAACATCACAATATTGTCACCCAACCATAGGCACACAACCATCTCCAAGAACCATAACCCTTTCTAGATAGAATGATTCTGGAAGAAGAGCTATAACCAACATATAACCAAGATATCACATCTTTCTCCAAAGATAGCTCACCATAGAAAGTCCCAAAGACATAGAACAAGAACAATACTCAGCTCCAACAGTTGAAGGAGTTGCAATTGCAATTGCACTTACCAAGAATACCACCAAGAATATCATAATACCACCAAGAATGTCACCAAGAATGGAACCAATATATATTAGAAGGTAAGGTACACATCTTAGAATAGATGGTGCTAGAGAGAGAGACCAAGAATCACCCTAAAGAATCCATCTTCCATTCTTGCAGTTGCATCTCGAAACTTGTGCCACATTTAAGAGAGTGAGTGAGGTGATTGATTACAAATGAGCTCAAGGACCCTCTATTTATAATGGTCCTTGTTTCCTTGGAGGGTAATACTTTAATATTATTCATTTTATTTGGAGGGTAATACTTTAATATTATTCATTCTATTGAGTTGACTTGTCTTCTAGGGTTTCTACAGATCTGTTTAGGGTTTCTCTTGCTTCTAGAATATTCTATTATAGACAAAGGTTACAGATGGAGTTTAATACCTCCCTCAACGACCATAATATCAACACTCCCTCCTAGCTAGGGAGGTATTAACTGTAATGGTATTAAACACATCCATCCATTTCACATGGCATGGGAAAGGCTCACATAGTCTTGCAAACCATTATACAGGTAGCATCATCATAGCCACAAAGTCTATCTTCTGATCATGTAGATCAAGTCACAAACATCATCATCATCATTGTCCATCTAGCTACCAATCAGCTCCAACAATACTGGTTAGCACACTAGCCTAGGGAACACCTTCAAAACTACTAGTAGTCTCTAGGGAAATCTAGTAGTAGTACACAGTTACTATAATGCCATCCAATAAATCACAACAATGTCGATCCATAGTAGTACACAACTACTATCTAGTGGTACACAACCACTCCTAATAGCACACAACTACTATCTAGTGACATACAATCACTACCAGTGGAACACATCCACCACAGTAGTACATAGCTATTGTCTAGAGACATATAGTCTCCAATCAAATCAACTAACAACTACACAAGATATCACCATGTAGTACACTAGTCTCATGTCATCAAATCATATCATCGTCTAGATCATCTCTCGAGGCCATACTCGATCTGAGTAATTGAGGATGATGTTGAATAATTCATGTGTTGAACTCAACACACTCTACAAAGTGATACAATGGCCATTCTTCTAATCTGGACATATGTCCTAGAAGAATAGTTGTCCCAACATATGTTGAATTCCCCACAATGGCTACAAGATCCATCATCTTCATTGTATCATCTCTAAGTTGTACAAGCATGATGAGAATGCATCATATCTAAGTTGTACTGGCATGATGTGGAGTATCGTCTACATCATCTCTAATCCGTAATAACATGATGTGAATGAATCATATATAATTTGTACTGACATGATGTGCATCATCTCTAAGCCATACTAAAATTGTGTCAATGCACCATCTCTAAGTTGTATTGGCATGATTTGAGTCATCTACATCATCTTTAAGTTGTATAGGCATGATGCTATTGCATCATATCTAAGTCGCACTAGCATGATACAATTTAGACATATGCATCATCTCTAAGATGTACTAGCATGATACTAATACATCATATCTAAGTTGTACTAGCATGACGTGTCTCAGGAAATTTGTATCATATCTAAGTTGTACTAGCATGATGTTGAAGCATCATATCTAAGTTATACTAGCATGATACCAATCAACAATTTTTCAACCCATACCATTCTCCACAGGGAGAATGTTTTTCCACCAACACATTGACTATCCATGATGCCATATATTTGCACTCCCTCCCAACTGAGGAAGTCATATCCTCCCTTTCAACCAAGGGAGAAATATCTATGAGTCTCAACTTGTCCCTCAAGTATGTAAACTTTATCTTGGATAGAGGCTTCGTCAAAATATCATTTGTCTGCTCATCAGTAGAGATGTACTAGAGAATCACTTCTCCATTCTATACTTTATCATGGAGAAAATATTAATTCATCTTGTTATAGCATAATTTGTAGATTGGAAAAATCCCAACCCAAACACAAAATAAAGTGTTACAACTTAGGAATCTTACACCTAGTGTCACCTCGATGTAGGTCCTACACTTCAAGGGTGACTAGGTCACTCTAGGGAGATAATCTCAGTGACCCTAGGGGGAATGAGATGGAGATGGATAGATATGGAAGTGGATCCCATAGAGGTCAAGTCTAAGTGGAGAAACATGTGTGAAATGAAGTCTTCAGAAGGTCCAAGGGTTTCCAAGTATGTTGAGTAACCTGTAAATGGTGAAATACCTACCCGAGACACAAGAAAAAACACTTTGCAATGATGTATGTCAGTTGGATCAGCGAGTTAAGCTTGTTGTACCTAATTTTCAGAAATATATAATAATATATATAAGCAATAATATGGTACTATAATATTCTCAATAAATGCTAGAGATCAAGTAGAATATACAAGAGAAATACTAGATAATGAATAGCTAAACTCAAGATGAAAAACCAATATTCTAGCATAAAAATATAAGGCTATTGTAAACACTTGTCTACATAAAATTATATCATCCTTATGGATGGAACATTAAATTTATTAAAAAAGAAAATAAGCCACTAAAAACCCCTCAAACTTTGCCAAAATGTGTGCTAGACCAAGAATAATAAGCGTGCAAACTTTGAGCAAAATCCAATGGTTGATAAGAGAGTGATTCAAGCAAAAGAGTTAGGGTTTTTGCAGCCCTAATGGATGAATATTAAATTTTACAACATCAGCAAAAGGTATCCCCTTGATGGGGATTCCCTAGTGGTTGTGAGGTGCCCAAGGAACAAGGAATGTAATCCACTTTGCAAGAAGTAAAAATGACCAAAAATCACGTTTCCCAATGCAATAATTTGTTTCTCCAATGCAAGACTAGTGCCTTTAGTTTTGGGTTAATGGTGTAAAAAATAAATAGATAGGGTTACTAAATCCTTGGGGGTGTAAATCCTCTTACTTCCTCAACTAAACCCTTTCAAAATAACTTTAAAATCTTAGCAATTATAGTGGAAACTAGGATAGGGGTGTATACCCTTATACTTTGTATCTAGCCTTGGCCAAAACAACCTTATCTTGAATTATAAATGATAATAACAAAGTAAATAAACCATATCATTCAATAAAAAGCATTAACATGCCAAAGTAAGCCTCCACAAAATCAAGAGAATGACCTCCTAGAGATAACGCACCATCATCATCATCACATTATAACCAGAAAAGCATTATTCAATAGCACAAGAGGAAAAATACTCCAAGTGTAGAAAAAATTTCAAACCAATACTTCTCACAAGAGGAGAGTTATGTTCAAATGAGATTTTATGATCTCTTATTTATACAAAATGTCACTAAGGTGACTTGTCCATAAATTAAGGGGTAAACCAAAAGACTAGGGGTCAAGAACCCTAATCTTCTCCCCTTTAACAAAGTAATATTAAAAAAATCATTTAAAATTTCACTTTTGCACAAGTAAAACCCTAATTTACATGGGTGTCTCCCTTTTAGGGGACGTTTTTCCACTTAGAAGAAATCATTGGTGTTGGAGAAGCATGGGTAGGCCTCCAAAGGCCGCATGTCAAACATCTAGGAAATATCCTCATGGTGAAGACCTCCTCCTCCTCAAAACGTCCATGTGTCAATGAGTGGTTGCATCACCACCAATCCCTAACCCCCTAGATGACATCATGTTAAAAAAGGAGACATTTTTCCTCTCTTAAGAAAAATGTTTGGCATGTGGGGGCTAGGGTACTGATGGTCATGTAGTCTCTCGCCACTCCATATATTCAAACTGAGGGCCTTGTGACATAATCCCATTAGTTATCCACAAAATGGGGGTAATATAAGGCTCGTACTTGCGGACATGTTCTCATTGTAGATTGCATGAGACCCACAATATCTCCTGGTAGACATGTTCCTGCAAGGAAACATAAAACTATCAAGTGCAAGATGGCCTACTAATCCTTATTCTCATATGATCATAATCAAAACAAACTACGCTAGAAAAACAAAATTTTGACATTTTATTTTTTTTAATTTCTAAGCTAAGAAGAAAATCAATATGTAAGTAGAGAAAAATGAAAATGAAATGCATCTAACCTAATATGAGCAATCAAGATGAAAATGCAGGGAATCAAAATGAGTTACCTACTTACCTGAGGCATGGGCCCTAAAGAAGTCATGTGCCATCTTGGAAATAATGTTTGAGGAGAGATCCATTTATTGGTAGTGGCATCCTCCTCCCTTATATCGTGGATAAGTAGAAAGAGTCTGGCCCTGACACTTCCTCTATTTTGTAGGGGCCTATCCAAATATTGTCAAACGTTTTATGAATTCCTAGTTTTTCTCTTCTTTTGTCCCACAGTAGATCTTGATCCCCTTCCTTGAACTCTCTTTGTCTTTCCTTCCCATCAAAAGTTCCTTTTATTTTCTCTTGATTCCTTTCCATTTGATCTAAATCCATTCTTCGAGTCTCATTCAATTCTACAAGTTAATTGATTCATCTCTGCAATGCTTCTTTATCTGTATTGAATTGTTGGGCTATTTGTGGCACTGAAATTTGGAGATGTATTGGAAAATGAGCCTCAAATCCGTACACCAGCTCAAAAGGAGTCCTTCCAGTGGATGTATTGGTGGTTGTGTGGTCGAACCACAATGCATACTTGATCTTGTTGTCCCAACTCTTCTTGTTCTCTCCAACAATATTTTTCACAATGTTCATGATGTTTTTTTTGTTGGATTATTCCAATCCATTCCCTTGAGGATAATAATTCTAAGAGTGTGATAAAACAATCCCATACTTGAAACAAAACTCATTGAGAACCATTGAAATAAAGGATTTGGTGTTGTTAGTGGTTATCTTAGCATGTACACCAAATCTAGTAATAATATTTTCCTCAAGGAATTTCATCACGACTTCTTCCATTTCTTTCTTGGTTGGGATAACTTCCACCCATCTTATGAAGTAATCAATGGTGGTCAAAATCCATCGGTATCCGTTACTAGAATTGTCTTTGAAATCACCAATGAAATTCGGTCCCCGTTGTTGAAAGGGTGCTTCCACAATGCTTGGATTAAGGGGAAGGGCAGGGAAGCATTGCATGCCGATGAAAAATTCACAAGATCTAACATATCGATGTGTGTCAGAGAATATAGTAGGCCAATTGTATCCTACTCTTAAAATATTATGGGAATTGGTGTGTGCTGCAAAATGGCTTCCACAATGTCCTGCATGAAGTTCGATGATTAACTTATCATCTTCTTCTTTATCAACACATCTAAGTATTACCCCATCTGGGTTCCTCCACCCGAGACCATTCTCTGTTAGGAAATATTTCATAGATTTGAGTCTCAGGGCTCTTCTCTTATGTTCCACCAAATGATCAGAGCATGTGAGTTTTTTCAAATAATAAATGATGTCTGAATACCATTCATTGTTTTCAATCTCACTTATGACAATGTTGACTGGCTCCTTCTGTCCTACCTCAATGACCTCTTGATTTCTTTCTGTCATCATCTTTTCCAATTGTTGTCCTTTAATTATCCTATTTGACTTTATTTCCAATTCATATTCCTTTATTTGTGACACCCACGATCTTGATCATCGTGAAAGACATAGATCTTGTCGTCTTTTAACTAACTACTTCTCATACAATTCACACAAAAGTATCAATAATCGTGTTGTCCAATCCTTAATAAAGAAATTCAAAATTTAACACTTGTTGAGTGAAAAAATACTAACTTATGATGCAATCCATACCTTTGTATTTATGTGATCATCGTGAGAGACACATACCCTTCCATCTTTGGCCAGACTAATTCTCATAGAATTCACATAAAAGTATCAATAACCATGTCGTCCAATTCTTGGTTAAGAAATTCAAACTGTAACACTCGCTGGGTGAAAAACTAAATTATAATACAATCCATACCTCTGTATTTTTTTGATCATCGTGAGAGACATGGACCCTATCATCTTTGACCAGACTGCTTCCCATACATTTCACACAAAATTATCAATAACTGTGCCTTCCAATTCTTGATAAAGAAATTCGAACTATAACACTCGTTGGCTTAAAAACTAACCTATCATACAATCCATACCTCTGTATTTTTGTTATCGTCATGAGAGACACAGACACTATATTTGATTTGAATACTTCTTACAATTCACACAAAAGTTTCAATAACCAAGGATACTCCATCTGAACTGCGCCTCTTCTCATATAGGATACCCATACTTTGTTCTAGGCTATGAGGGAGGCACACTTCTACTCTAGTGAAACTCCAGTCCTATAATGTGGAGCAACTTGGCTCCTTGAGGGAGCTTTACTTTCCTCATCCAAGTCTACCACATAACCTGGACTCTAATCTCTCTCTCTCCTTGTTGTTCCTTCTTGGTTGTGCACCCTTGTTCTTTCATATGGACTCAAAATGCTACCTTTGTGAATCATCGTATCCTTTGGGTGTCTCATGCCCCTTCATATAAAAACGTGCCCAAACAAACTTTCCCACCCTTTTGTAGACCTAATGTGCTCAAATGAACCCATGTGCTCTTCAACCTTCACATCCCTTGGGATTTGTGCGCCCCAACCTTGGGTGCATTTCCTCATGTCGCCTTGCCCCAACCTCTTTGGTGCACCCCTTCTCTTGCTCGTTTCCACCCCATGCTTCACCTCATGCTTGAGCAAGCCCCTTGGTGTGTTCACACGCCGGAAGGTACCCACTTTTCCAACTAGTGCGACTCTTGGGTGTCAAAGAAACCCCACATTTTGTCTCATTTAGGACTTGGATGAGGGTGTCTGCACCCTTCTAGGTGAAGACCTTACATCCTCCCCCACATCAAGTCATTTTTGTACATGGTAACATCCAAAAAATCTACAATATCCATATGTCTTCCCGAACTCGTGCCCCCATCACAACTAAGTCTGTTGAAAACACTGAGTTTCATCCCAACTGGAAACCCCAAATTCTGCCAAAGTGGAAACCTCAAGTTTCCTTATGGAGTGGAAACCTCAACTTTCCATAAACTAACCAAACTAACGGAGTTACCAACTTAACGAGGGGGTAACATTTTTTACCTCGTTTTGAAAGTTGTGCTACATCCATTTTTAGGTTGTTTTTTGATATTTTAAATCTTCTTATCCATAATGTATCTACATTATTTTTTTAAATGCTTATTGTTTCAACTATTTTCATTTTTTTTTCAATGGTGTTTTTAATCATTTTTCCATGCTTCTTTCAATGTTAAAAAAGTTGTATACCATTTACTTTTTTGAAATTAATATTTTTCATATAATTGTGTCTCCTAAATTAATTTATGGTTTGGAAAATATCATTTTTAACACATTTTTTACCTTTACTTTAATACATAGAAAATAATTGTAATTAAATAACACTAATTTTAAATATTTAGAAAAAAAAATACATTTTAATGCCATATAATAAAAGAACCTATACATTTTCGAACCTATCCATTCAAAATAACATGTCAAATAAAACATTTTTATGGACATAATTGATAAAAAAAATGTTTTTTTTTAAATTAACATTTTTTTCCCCATATTTTTATACATTTGAAGTAAAAAATGTTGATTTTTCTATATGAGATGATATCTGATCGATATATTATTACAATGATGAGTGTTCCATATATAGAGAACATATGGTGACCATCCCTGAAAGGATGTGTCCCTTGAATAATAAATAACTACTTATTTATTATATGTATTTATATTTTGTATTATAAATATCATATATATATATGAATGTCATACAATATTAATATTATTCAATTCCAATTAATTTAGAGTTATCTCACATACATGTGAATATGAGATCAAGATAAATTATGTTTTGTATATAAAAAAAATGGAGTTGAATATGCATGTTGATCCAAGTTGTATATTTCATGACTTTTTATCTCAAAGGGCTTAAAGAGATTTACAATCCATTGTAGTGAATTTTAATTGAGTTTTACTCTTTCTTATATTTCCTTTCTAAGCATTAGGACCTCTAGTCTTAGAATAATTGATAAGTAGTACAACCATGAGATATCAAATGAAACAACAAGATTTTATGATGTAATAAGCTTGTCACCAAAATAACAATCATGAATTTGTTTCAAAAATATATCACCATTAAGTCATCATCCACGGAAAATAAACC
Organism: Picea glauca; assembly: GCA_000966675.3. Lineage (NCBI taxonomy): Eukaryota > Viridiplantae > Streptophyta > Pinopsida > Pinales > Pinaceae > Picea > Picea glauca. The sequence continues at coordinate 3,263,606 of JZKD02S1999896.1, forward strand.
AAACAATCAAAACCAAATTGACTGAGAAAACACCCATAAAATAATCTCTTCAAATGAAATGAATTAAATTCAAAAGCAACTTAAATTAAATTGGAGGCCCCTTTAACTTTATAAAAATTGAAGGGGATTTGTTAAGGCCTCAACACCAAGATACATCTTCTATTTATTTATCTGGATGGTTTTTCCTTTTCTTGATTTTTTTATTTTCATATTTCAATTATTTTCAAAAATCTAAGCATTAAGCTAGTACTAATAAATGTGGGATGTAATGAAATAAATCGAATAATAAAATATTTTAGAATATTGCAAGATTTTTTGTGACAAACGTTTCTGGTGGAATATCCATGACAGTTTACAAGTCATCTACTCATCTTGGTCTCTCTTTATACACTACAATATTGTCCTCATTAACTCTGTTTTTTCCCTTTTTTTTCTATCCCCGTCATAATGGTCTGCTCAAGAGAACACATATCTCCAAGCAAAACTCTTTCTCCTTCAAATAACCTCCTTTTCTCCATGGTTGATGAGAGAGAAGAGATTCTTATTTGATATATTATTGGGTGCATGAAAATAGGGAGGTGGTTAGAATTTCTAAAGGGATGGATTCTTTCCACTCCTCACCCCCATCCCACTCTCAGATTTCGATTCAAATCAAACTAGCCTTCTAAGAAACCATCATTAACATTAAAAGAGTGGAGTGTTGAGTTAATACACATAATAAATAAGAAAGAGAATACTAGGATACATAGGTAACAAGGATTAATAATCATCCCTTTGGACCCCCTCACCTCTTCTCCTCTAGTGGACCCATAACCTATTAAGTGTTTTTTCTCGATCAACATTGGATATTTTATTAAACTTCAACATAACAATTATAGGTAACCAAAATTACCAAACAAGTCTACCTCATAGTATATAAGAAACATAATAATGAAAAGTAACTATATACACCATTTACAATATATAAATAATCATGTTCAAAACATCCCAGAAACAAAATCAAAATATTATATCAATATTCCCCACACACAATTGAGTTATTGTTATAATTGAGTTTTATAAAATCTAATAATAATGAAAAACACATATACCCATGCAACATTATAATACATATTCTTGGTGTCATTTGCTTAAAAAAATAAAACAAAGAACACTATAGTCTAAATACTCTATAAACTATAGTCTTCAATATAAAATTAGTGTATTGTTACAATATTAAATCAACATAATTCATAATTAAAAATGCATCTTTAAGGGGTGACTAGTGACTAAATTGACGCAAGATAAGAAACATAACAACTAACTAGTAACTACACCAAAGAAGATCTATGCATAGTATTACAACATATATACATGGCGTGAAAATGTTACATTTAGTTATAACATGACTTGGTCATCCAACATCAGAGGTCTAAAACATTGTATCAGAGGGATAACTATTCCAACGCATTCACGTCCTCATGAGTCGAGGCTTCTCCTTATATTGAAATCGTATTTGACGATGCCACCAAGAGGAAGTAGGCCAAGTTGAGGCCACCATGAAAGAGGGAGCCATTTCCTAACAACTGTGAGGGCGACATCAGTCTTTACCATTTTGGCTAATTTGTCTTTTTAAAATGATTGTATGATTGTTGTTCTTGTTTCCAAATATTCATTGTTTAATAATGTGAATGGTTAACTATGCTCTGATGAAAGGTAAAGCCATCTAAAAGAAAAAAATATGGGAAGATCACCACAGGGTCAAATCATTCTCTACAGACGTGGTTACCCATGATCTAAAATGTTCATTGTAATTTTTTTACTTTGATTTTGTTGGCAGAATGGTATTCAACAAAACAACTCTCAAGAGATGGAACTACATTACAACAACGAGGGAATTGATTTCATCAATCTAATGCAAACAAAGAGATTTCTCAGTGAAAATTCTCCATTCCTAATAAAATTATGCAATGGAAGCTCATTCTTATGCTTTAAAATGGCTCTATATTTTCTACCAAGTAAGCTCTCATTCTCATTGGGCTCTGTATTTGCCGCTGATTATGCTCTCCTTCACATTGTATTCTTTATACTCAGATGAGTATTTATATATACATAGAACACCAATTGTAAGGTAACTAACTCGCATTTCTTGAGATTGGCCAACAACTGGTGCTTATTCAGAGTCTCTAACACTTGCATAAGATGTGAGATGTGCTCGTCCTAGGTAGCACTATAAACTAGTATATCATCAAAATAGAAAAAAAAAATGAATCTAGATAAGGGTATAAAACAACATTCATTAGTCTCAATAATGTAGCTAGTGCATTGCATAAACCAAATGGCATAACCAACCATGCATACAAACATTTCCATGTCTTGAAGGCAATATTCTAGGTATATTCTTCTTTGACTCGTACCTTGTGATATCCTGATTTCAAATCCAACTTAGTGAATTACTTGGCATGTTGCAATTAGTCCAATAGATCGTTGATCATTGACAGAGGGTATTGATTCTTTAGTGTAATCTTGCTTAATGCTTTGTAATAGATACACATTCTCCAAGTCTCATCCTTCTTGGGTACAATTATAATGGGTGACCCACAAGGTGAAGTATTTGGTCGAATCACACCTTACTCCAACAACTGCAGCAACAACTTCTTCACTTCATTTGCTTCTAGAACAAACTATCTATACATCCCAATATTCAGCAATGGGGAGTTTGGCAATAATTTTAATTTGTGCTCCACACCCCTCTTGGGTGGTAGCTCTTTAGGATCCTTGAACACTCCTTTGTACTCCTGTAGCAACTCCTCCAACTGATGTTTCTATTTTTTATTATTCCCCTCTAGGGATGCCTTCACTCATTGACTCATCATCAGATTGATTTTCTCTTCAGAAAATAAAAACATATTTCTTACTACAACTAATCAACTTCTTGGCTTGGTTGGCACTTACTAGTGAGATCTTTGACTTTCCTTTGTGCATGTTGATGATCTAGGACTTTCCATCCTTGTTAAGTCGGTATTGGTTGGCTCTCTGCATGAAGATCACATCCCTCATATACATGTAAGGGCTTCCAAATACTACTCCAAATACATCAAGGGGTACTACATCCAATTCCACTTTATCAATAAAATATGCACTTACAACAAATTTAATCTTACAAGGTTTCATGACGGTTGTGGAGCCTGATTATCTTCTTGATTCAGAGGTCCTTGTTTTCAGCCGTGTTTATACCCCATGAAGTATTTAAATCCCATAAGTATGTACACTCTTCCATGTGGGGGAGTGCAGAGGGGGGGTACCCCCTCTGCGGGGTCTGGGGGGGCTATCCCCCCGGATGGGGTGTCTGGGGGCAAGTGGGGGTTCGAGGGAAAATACCCTGAAGAAAAAATTACCTTGTAAAAGTATATTGTAATTTCATTGTAAATATGGACCGTTCATTATATGGTCACAGATCTAACGATAGAGATTATGTTAGGGTTTTTTTCCCTATAAGGCAACCCTCTTTTATGAGGGAAATGTATCGTGGCTATGGTTGATAGTGAATGTTGTATTCTGAGAGAGGAGACTGTGAGAGAAAGAAGAGGAAGTTACAATAGGTTTTGCTGTAGTTTGTATCCCTTCATTTGCTAGATAATAATAAATCAAGGACCTAGCAATTTCTCTGGTGGACGTAGCCCACACTGGGTGAACCACGTAAATCTGTGTCTCTCTTGTATTGTGTGTCTTCTATGTTTTGTTTCTGCATTTGTTTTATTTTA
>JZKD02S1999896.1:3300945-3323835 GCA_000966675.3 Picea glauca
GGCCTTTTTCCATTGTTACATGCAGATTTATCATGCTTAACATAATCAAAAGCAACTGAGTTATAGGCAGATTTATACCTTGAACATTCACCTTTTTCGCCGCTTTGAGGAGGTGGATTGGAAGAGTCACAAGCTCTCTTTTGAAGACTAACAAATCTGCTCTTGTCCTCATGGCTGTCACAACCTTTTTGCTTCACACATTTGCATTCATCTTGAATACAAGTCTTGCATGCTGAAGAGTTTGAACTTACATCAAAAGTTCTTGAGCTTTCACCTTGAAAATCAAAAGTTCAGCAAATAACACATAAAAATCACAGCAATACCAAGATGATAAAGGAGTTCACCCCTCTCTGGGATACATCTCCTTAAGCCTCCTTCAATGGACTTGGCTCTTTCTTTACTACACGCGGTCACATGTCTATGCAATACAACTGTGGGTTTTAAACCACATTCCCGTGCGCGAATCAACCTCTGTTTAATGGTCATATGTTGGCAATAAAACCAGGGGTCAGGGCTAGCCCCGGCCTGACTCCCCTCCATATAAAACCTTGTTCAATTCAAATATAATAACACTCGTCCATATAACAAGTGACAACACGTGGCTTAATGGCCCAATGGACTTTGTGAAGGCGATTGAATGGAGGGGAGGTTCGGGGGTCGAACCCCTCGGCCTCCATATATTTTAAATAAACCAAACATAGACCAAAATGAGGGGACACATGGCGCCCTCCGATTGGGCCACGTGTCCTCATAACATTTTCTCAAAACTTGACACATGTCGTCGCTGTATTCGCCAGTCGTCAACCAACCAACGCTTGCCACGTCTTTGCTATACAGTCCAGTCAATACTGCGTCAGCTTGCCATGTCAGCCTGCCACGCAGGATGCTGACATCATCATGTGCCACGTGTCACCTTGTCAGTGGTGACATGTGTCACATCCCAATTGGTCCAAGCGTACACCGAAATTGCCAAATATGCATGACACGTGCCACTCCCAGGAGCTACCACATGTCCCGTACGGTCCTGCCACGTCACTGTATGGCCACCACGTCAGCTGTATGGCCTGCCACGTCAGTTGTACGGCCTGCCCAGTCAACATCAAAATTTTCCTTGTTTGGCTCAGCGAACAGACCTCGATAACTTCTCCATACGGACTCCGTTTGCGAAAATAAATATATCGTCGGAATCAGGAGAACGAGACGGACGCAATGGCACCATTTTCGTCGCATTCCGAGCACTTTGAAAATTGACCAAATTTTAGACCCCTGGTCCAGATTTTGATCATCTTGTGAGGCACATATTGTATTTCTTGGCATATGGCTAAGGGTTTTTATGGTACATATTTGAGAGCTTGCATTTGTGTAGTAGTTGATGTATTGAGAGACTGAATATCAGAAAGGGGTTGATGACTAAGATCATGTGAGGGATATTATACTTGTTCATGATTATACATACTTATTTGATACATGACTAGAGAGAGACATGATTTCCTTGAGTAAAGGTTATATATGAGGATGCATGGACAAGGTACAGTTACACTCTGGATACAGTGATAGGTTACATATCTATGCGAAAGAAGTTTGAGAATGTCAGAAGTTTTCAAGAAAAGGAAACCCTAGTTTTCAAAAGGCATACATAGGATTCATAACTATTTGGTAGCATACATACACGGGTTTCATAATAGATAGGGCACGTACATACGCGGGTTGCAACGCTACAGGTCACATACATGTTGTATTTTTGTATATATATGTTCAGTTTAGGTACAGATTGTTTATAGGGAAGTTGTACAGATTGGATACAGGTCAGTGGTATAGATTGATACAGTTGTACGATAGTATATCTCATAACGACAGGTTAACAAAGGTTCCATCATTCTACTTATACTTCAGGGTGGTTGGACGAGGCAAGGACAGGTGGTTGTATCCACCTTCCGGTTGTAGCCAGAGAACATAGGGGGTTGTAGCCAGAGAATTGGGGAGTTGGAGCTTACCTCAGGTTGTAGCCTGAGAAACTAGGGGGTTGTAATGTCCTTCCAGTTGGAGCTGGAAAACAAAGAAATTTTGTGCTTCCAATGAATGTAATTCTTCAAGACATATAAGAAAAGACATTTTGTGGTTTTCTCCCGATTTGGGTTTCCACATAAAACACTGGTGTACTGTGTATGTGTGTGATTGTTCATTTCTTATTTCTCATTATTGGATAATAATACTACATTGATATAACACTTGGATTAATTTGGGGAAAAATGATTACCATTGCACTATTACTGATTCAGCTCCCCTCTTAGTAATCCAACAAGGTAAACAACCCATTTCTAAAGAATTTCTGTTGTGAAGCATTTTTCCATATTAATAAAGAAAATAGAACAAAACTTGAGGGAAAATCCAAGAAGTGTAAATTTATTGGACATAATGTTAATGATTTTGGTTATCACTTATGGGATTATGAAAAACACAAGATTATTAGGAGTAGAGATGTGGTATTCAATGAAAAGGTCATGTACAAAGATTAATAGCAGAGAAAGAAATAGGAAAAGGAAAACACAAAATACACAGTTCTTGATGAAATCAAAGAAATTGATATTCCAAAGGTCTCAGAAGATCAAAATGTACAATAATAGAAGCAACATGTACCTCAAAATCTTGTAAGTGTTGTTATAATATCTATCAGTTTAAGTATACCACCTGAATGATATTCTCCTTCATTGTGTTATTTATTGTTCACTAATTTTGGTGAACTAGAAAGTTATGAAGAGGCAATGTACGTAGACATTAAAAATAAGTGGGAGCAAGGCATGAAAGAGGAAATGGACTCCTTGGTAAATAATAGACTTGGGACTTGGTTCAGTTACCTAGAGTGAAAATAACATTTCAAAATAAATGAGCTTACAACTTGAACGAAGAAAATGGAGGAAAAAAACAGTATAAGGTCAGACATGTTGTAAATGGGTTTGCATAGAAGAAAGGTAGTGATTTTGATGAAATATTCTCTCATGTTGTTAAAATGAATTCAATTAGGACTATTTTAAGTCTCGTAGCAGTAGAAAATTTGCATCTTTAACAATTAGATGTGAAAAAGGATTTTCTCCATGGGGTTTGAAGGAAGAGATTTATATGTAGAAACCATAGGTGTATGAGGTCAAAGGGAAGAATAATTTGGTATGCAGGTTGAATATGAGCATGTATGGCCTAAAGCAAGCTCCAAGGAAGTGGCATTTGAAGTTTGACAAGTTTATGACATAACAAGGTTATAGTAGATGTCATTATGATCACTATGTTTATTTTAAGAGGCTAGAAAATGAAGTCTATATTATCTTTTTGTTGTATGTAGATGGCATGCCTATTGCAGGATCTTACATGTAGGATATAAATGTGCTCAAAAGGAAATTAGTTAATTTATTTTTGACGAAGGATTTGGGATCTACAAAGTAAATCCTTGGTATGAGAATAGCAAGAGACAGGAAAAATCGCAAATTGATAATGTCTGAGGGTGAGTACATAGAGAAGGTGTTGTGGAGGTTTAGGATGCAAAATGCAGAACCAGTTAGTACACCTTTGGCCAGACATTTCAAATTAACCAAGGAAATGTGTCACAAGACACATGGACATATATAATACATGTCCAAGGTCTCTTATTCATCAACAATTGGTAGCTTGATGTATGTGATGGTGTGCACAAGACCAGATATTGCACATGCAGTGGGAGTTATGAGTAGGTATATAAACAATCCAGGGATAGAACATGCAATGAAGTGGATTCTCAGGTATTTGAGAGGTACTACTACTGATGCATTATTTTTTGGAGGTTCAAACATTGTTCTACATGAATATTTTGATTCAGATAAGGAAGGTGATAAATATAGAAGGAGGAGCACCACAGGGTATGTTATTATTGTAGGTGGAACAAGAGTATGTTGGATTTCGAAACTACAAAATAAGTTTTTACTTTCAACATGGGAAGCAGAGTATGTTGTTTCTATGGAGTCTAGTAAAGAGAGGATGTGGTTACAGAGGTTTATGGAGGAATTGGGAAAGCATCAAGAGAATAGTAGGTTGTATTGTGACATCTAGAGTGCTATTAATATTGCAAAGAATTCATCCTTCTATTCTAATACTAAACATATATGGATTTGGTACCACTTCATATGATCCATTTTGGAAGATGGACAATTAAAGTTGGAAAAGATACATACTAGCCATAATCTTGCACACATGTTAACAAAGGTATTAAATAGGGAGAAATTGAGTTCTTGCTCAATTTTAGTTGGCCTTCAAGCATGAAGTCTAAGATGAGAAACTTTCCAAGTCCAAGGTGGATCATAGTCCAATATGTACAGTAGAAGTAGAGTTGTTGTGATCAATATCCAAGTGGGAGGTTGTTGGTTGTGGAGCCCGATTATCTTCCTGATTCAAAGGCATTATTTCAATCATGTTTGGATCTCATTTCCTTATGAGGGGCTGTGGGGGGGATTTCCCCCCCACATATGTCACCAGGGGGGTCCACGGGGGGTGAAAATATTTTGGAGCCCCCTTGGCAACGATTTGGGGGCAACGCCCTCAAAGAGAAATTTTTGGGAAAATTTCCCTGTAAAATATAGTAATTTCATAGTCAATCTACACCGTTCATCATTAGGTTGCAGATCTAATGGTAGAATTTATGTTAGAGGTTTTTTCCCTAGAAGGAAACCCTCTTTTATGTATGAGGGAATTTTATTACAACTGTGCATATATGTGAGTGAATATTGTATTCTAAGAGAGGAGATTGTGACAAGAGAAGAGGAAGTTACAAACGGTATGTTGTAGGTTGTATTGCTTCATTTGTTGGATAATAATAAATGAAGAACTGGAAATTTCTCTTCTGGACATAGCCCACACTAGGAGAACCATGTATATCTATATCTCTATTGTATTATGTATCTTTTGTGTTTTATTTATGCATGCATTTTTATTTTATTACTCCGTGATCCTCTTTTTCTAACATATGTGACTTCTCTTTAAGTCGATTCTTGGATCTTGCAGCTTCCCACAAATACCCAAAAGAAAAACTTGGTTTGATACCAATATGATCAATAAATGTCTGTGGATATTCCACTGGAATAGTTCATTACAACAGATCTAATAAAATACTAAAATCTTTATTATTAAGGTTATTTTTCCTTCATATCTCCAGAAAATTTAGTTATCGATTTTTTTCTCATGCACGGAATAAATAAAATGCAAAAAATAGATAACAATAAAATACAATCACATCATCGACAAATAAACACAAGATATGACCTAGGAAACCCAATACAGGAGAAAACCTAGCTAGAAGGTGAGGCTTCTATGCTCTCTTTTCTTTGCTATAAAAATAATGCAAATACAAAGAAAGAGGCACTCTTTGTGGATTTTGCTTTGACCATTATTTTGTATGATTTCTACAAACTCTCTCCTCCTCTATTATGCTCACATGATACCATTCTCGGATGTTCTTCTCAACTATGGAACAAGAAATAATGCAAACTAATGGAACCCCTTCTCCTCTTAGTGGCTCAGTATTTAACATTGCTCGATAACCATCTAAGAGTAGGTTTTTGACTTCCTCAACCCTAAATTGTGATATGGTTTTGGACCTTCTATAATATTTTTTAAATTAAATATGTGGCTAGTCCCATATGTGTGAGTAATGGGGGATGACATGGCATCCTCTCATACAATGGTGATCAACACAGTAGGTCAACTTGTGGGAGGTATAACTTTTGCATGAAAACTCTGATTGATGCTTGGTCTGCACCGTTGGAAAGGTGTTGGATTTTAGAACACCATCAAGGAGGTGTGCCCATTTTTTGGACACCAGAACCCCAAAAATATCATTTAATTCCTCAAAATGGCTATAAAATGTTCCAGACTCCAATTTTCCAAACTAGTACCTACCACTAAAATTGCCCTACAAGTTGATTCCTCCATTTCTTTCCACTCTAAAAGCATCGATATAGATGAAAAATAATGCAATGATCTAATTGTTGACGGGCGAAACTGAACGCTCGCCAACTAGAAGAGTGGATCCGGTCTGGGGTTGTCTAAATAACCCAAGTTGTTTGGGATAACCCACCCTGACGGGTTTAGCGGCTCTATTAGCTAATCTAAGTTCTAGGAAAACAAATGAAAACTACACTAAGGAACTAATCTAAATGAAAACAATAATTAAAACAAACTAAATGACAAATCTAAACTATTAATATATGCAATTTACTACCTAATACTATAATAACTCTATGAAATTTAACATTCAACTATCAACTGAACTAAATCTTAATCACAAATGTACAATATTTATAAATTACATATTTAGAAGAAAACCTGCAAAAATCAATTGTAAACTAGCCTAAGACAGCGAAACTGTTTTTGATTTTTATAGTTTTATGAGAAAGAAATAGAATAAAAACTAACTATCTAAGCTAAGCAACTAAAACACTAAATGTAACTACAAATCTAAACTATACATATATCTATCTAAACTACTTAAATAACACTAATGAGCTAACCTGTGATAACGCTTTCCAATTTGTCCTGTGTAAAGAATCCAGTTCAGTTGTTCGATGGGAGGAAACCCGCATCAGATCCTTTGCAAGCCTCTAGTAAACAGTAAGCAACAGTGCTCTTTTGAATATCGATAACAGAACAAACAAGACATAAAAAGTTACAACAATCTTATAATTTACAAATCATCACATTTAGATAAATCTGTGTACAAGGATTTGTACAAATGATTCGATTAACAAAGAAGAGAAATATGTGATTCATTAACTGAAAAAAAGTAATTGTTGTATTTTTGAATAAGAGAGATCAGATATGGATAACACAATAAATTAAATCACATCAACATGTAATGAATTATGATAGCTAAAGTAGTCTATAATCGACTGCAAACTGACATGAATAAAAACCGAAACAAAAGTTTGATATATTGAAAGTGAAAGCTGTTACAAGACATCAAATTTCATGTCAGTCTGAATCATAAATCCATAGTCTGGTTCTCTCCAGAGTGATCATGTTGGGTTCATTACAAAAATGACAAGTATGTAAAGACCTCCCACAGGGTAAAACATCCCCGTGGGAATTATCAAAACAGTTTACAAAAATCTGGGGATAATATCCCAAATCTCTATTTCTGACTCAAGCTAACAACCTAAAACAAAACCATAAACTGTCACAGCATGCCCAATGGATGATTGGAATTCGTATGTACCTGAAAGAAGAAAAAAATAGACAATATTAGAGGATATTTTATTGATAAAATTGACAAAAATCTAATTTTAAGACTAGCTACAGAATCTTACGATTCTGTAGCTGGTCTAAATTGAACACAGAATCGTTTTAAAACCAATTCAAATCTTAAAGATTTATATTCAAACTATTAAAAAAATATCTAATTGCTAATTGGAAACCAAAAGAATCATTCAAATCAAAATTGTTATGCTAATTTGAGAGCAAACAAAATTGTGGTCAATCTAATGATAACAGGGATACATGCACTCTGTTCGATTTGTTTTCACCAATTCAGGGTAAATAGAATCACATTAGATAATCTGACAACAATGCAATCATTTTCATTAACCAACTCCAATCGACACAAACTGTAACCGTTTAAACAAATCATGCATATAATAGTTTATGTCACTTCTGCCATTAACAAAATCATTGTCGAATCCAAACGAAGTCAACATGATCATTTTTCAGATTAATGGAACTATATCAAATATATACAAGTGATTATGATAGTCATGGCATGCAACAATTGTTTGCAAATCAAATAAAAAAAAGAACGAATCAAAATAGTTTGGGGCCGACACAATCGAAATGCAAAATCATATCAATCAACACAGCTAAACGATTTTTAGCAAATAAATATTTTGCACACGTCGAATGTAATCAAAATCCAAACGAGAATATTGATTCAATACAGAACAGATTCATTCCAGGTAAATCGAGGTCAACAGGGTTGTTTTGAGTTAAATGAAACTAATCAAAATCAAACCCAATCGACTATCCTAAATTAGAGGAACAGAATTGATTCAAAAACAAACCAAACCGAATCAAAAATCAATCAATAGCTTATACTAAACTGGTCATGATAGAAATCGCATAATCAAATCATATCTACATTTGAATTTAGCAAAATGATTCTACTGTACAGGATCCACAACAAAATCATTTAAACTATAACAGAATCATTTCAAATGTGTTAAAACGAACAGAGCTAATTTGAAAGAAAAACCGAATACGTTATATTAATTTACAAAGAAAAATTCATAATTAAATTCATACCTGGACAATCAGAAAACAACTCGGTCATGATAATTTGGAATTGATGAATGTTGTTTCCGTTTTGACATTACTGAAGACAATCGAACCCGTGGTTTTTTGTTTCTTATCATTAGCTCGAAGCCCATCCCTTTCTTTTGATAGCACTTTAACTTGGTCCTCTAACGATTTGATCTTTGATTGCAGCAAAGGAACGTCAATGTAATAACGCTCTAGCCACACATTGCATTCGATGCATTATGTTTTCTCGGTCTTTGATAACACAGGCGAGGGTTTGTTTAAGCCAACAGGGGTTTCATTGTGCAGCTTGATTCTCGGATAATTTGGGTCATTTTTGAGGCACAGGGGAAAATTAGATACATAGTCATAGGGTTTCGTAGAGCACAGGCCATGAGAATAAGAGTACTCTCTAGCTAGGTCGATATTGGAGTCTGAGTCCTCGCTCAAAACTATGGGCTTTTGGTCAACGTTTGGCTTAGGTTTATTCCAGGCAAGTCTCGATATCAATCGAGCATTTTTCTTACCCCTGCTGTCAACAATAGGATTACCCTTGACTCTCTTACTCATAGGCTTCTTAACTGCCTCGCTCTTGTCTTTTGTGCACAGGTTGGTTAGGGTATCGGGTAGGTCGATGTCAGGGCAAACTGAGGGTTCAACAGGGGGTAGAAGGATATGAAATGGCACGGGTGGCCCGACCATAGTCTCACTAACCATAGCCTTGTCGATTTGAACAGAATCCAGATTAGCAAAGCCATTTCTAAATAGAAAGTCTTGCCAATTATTGCCACAAAGGCTCAAATGGTGGACAATGATGAGTTTAATTAAGCTTTGGTGAAACAAGATGCTATCAGCCTTCTCACGTTTGAATCTCTTAGACATCTTATAAATACTACGCAAAAAGTAATGTGGCATGTTCAAAGGATAACCCATGAAATTCATCAACAACCGGAGGTGATACAGAAAAACCAAGCCATAATGACCTTCACATGTCACAAATTATTTCACAATTACCAAAAGATCGTGCCACCTGGGTTTGAGGGTGGAAATAGGCATACCTTTATCATAGGAAATGACCTTTCTTGATATGAATAGCAATGGCCATGGAACCTCATCAACTTTGGAGTTCTTAAACCATCGCTGGCCTATAGATGACAATCTTGTAGCAGATCTTATGAATTCTTCATTGAGTTCAAGCTGTATATCACCTACTTTAGCCCTGCATCTGTCAAAGGTGAGGGAGAATTGTTGGGAAACCGAATGGTTGAAACCCTCGAACCTCTGTATAAACACCATCCAACCACTGTTTTCTAAATATTTATGAGCATTATCGAATAGCAACAGAGCTTGGCTACCATTTGGCTCTATGCGCACCATCGGTGCCATACACAGGAGCACACGGTGAGCAGGGTGAGTGGGTAAGGGTTCGAACAGAGTATACACAGGGTTGATAACTCACGGGCTAGCTTGAAAACTAGCAAAGGTGAACCAGAATAGGGGAAAACATTAATGATAGATCATGCGAAGGTGGTGGAGCTAGTTCAATACATGCAAAATAGTCATATCCACAGTACAACCACCGGCGCATATAACTATTCAATCCACTATTGCATAGGTTAAAACTATGCCATTCAATCAACCAATGAAATCTATGGTAAATCAACCAAACATTTGCGCAAGCAATATTTTTATCATAGCTTTGAAACTAAACAATGAATCGAAATCAATACCAAGGGTTCGATAATATGAACTATGTGTCGTATGAAATGATTTATACCAAGGGTTTAACCACAACACCAATGTGTTTTCATGAAACCAATGTGTCAAGGGAATCAATCAAAGAACATGCAAATCAAATCACCAATGCATCACAAACTCGATCAAAAGAATATCATCACAGTCTTGTAAAACGAAGTCTTATTAACAAATAAGAATTCCAAATGAATAAGGATGTTGGAGTCTTGTCAATTGTATAACGATAAATAACTTGGCAACGCGATGAGCATAAAAAAAAGAGCGATCATAACAATCCAGTGATTTTTTTAATATGACTTCGAAAACCTACATTTTCACACTTGCAGTCGTGAAAACGAGAACCAAGGTAAGTGTGCAAACGCATATAAAACAATAGTGTCGTTTTATTGGAAAGGTTGCGATAAAAATCAAAGTTTGCAAAACACTGGTGTAGGAAGCTTATAAGGACAGTATGAAAATGCGAATTGGCTTCCAACATGGCGACACACTGGTAGAAGCAGTTATCTCTGCCAAAAGAACAAATTCAAATTATGATAATGAGAAAAATTCTAACTCCAAAATAACAACCAGAAAATTGTGTAAACATCATCATTAACCAAATATTCTAGTAGTGTTTAAAGGATGAAAACTAATAACAGTCTTAAGATAAGCAAGGCACGATATTAAAGATAAAATGTCCAATACTGTCTACAGAGCCATTGCTGCCAGCAGGCGTCCATATCCTTGACAGGGTTTCCATTTAACCCACTATGATATCTGTATCCTGCCAAGAAGTTCCAGATCAGCATAAAGGACATTTTAAGGTCAAGAGGTTCCATATTTATGAATTTTCATATACCCGACATTTCTTTGCTGCCAGCGGGCATGTTCAGTACCCCGACGAAGTTGTCTTGGTGTCATGCATGCATTTACTCGTTGCCAACAGACCTGTTCAGCATCCCGATGGGTTTACAAGCACTTCCCACTGCTCTTTAATTGATTTATTTTGGTTTTTAAAGATATATAGTCATGCGGGGTGACGCTGAAAATTATGATATTTTAACATATATATATTTTTTTTAGACCTCATCAGAATTTTTCAGAACTGTCCTTTATTAAGATCCAAAGATGGTTTGTTTATAGAACCAACTTTCTAAGGCAGGGAGACATCTTCTGAGTCATTCCCTTAAGGAATACGGACAGCATAAAAAGATAATAGATGATCATGACAGGCTTTACTCAGAGATCAAAATTAGTCAACTTCTTTCAAACAGTAGACTTTTTTCCAACACAGATGTAAATTTTAGAAGTATACAATTGATGTTTATACAATTTTTAGCAGTCATTTCAGTGAAGGAATTTTTTGTTTTCTTTGTTTGAACAGTTTGCAAAATTCAGGTATGTGTATTTCCAAAAGCAAAATCCGATAAGCGCAAAGGAGAAACCAAAGCCTAAAAAGGAAAGAAAAAACAAGCAAAAGAAAAATATGTACATAATATACAAAGGTTATCATCAAGCAAACTATCTTTTCAGGGCTTGGCCATTCACCGAATAGGTGTCAGGCTGCCCTTCTAGATTTTGTAATCAGAAAGAGCTGGGACCCAACTTCTCAGCAACTAAAAACGATCCAAGCCATAAGTTTTGAAATTTCGTGTGCTCTCCCTTTCCCTCATGCGGTTTGTCCCATTTCAAGACGAGGTCACCTACTTCGAAATTCCTATCAGAAGGAGAGTTAGAATCGAACCATCTTTTAACCAATAGTTGATGCTGATCTAACTTACGTTTAGCTTGGGCTCTTACCTCTTCTAGCTTCATCAAAGCGTTAATTCGATTTTCCAAAGGTGGATAGGCTTCTTCTTGTATTTTCTGTGATAACTATAGTGAAGGGAGAAGAATGTGTGGTGGAAAAATTGCTTCTCTGCCATAAATGAGAAAAAAGGGGGAATTACCTATAGTAGTTTTTGGTGTTACCCTATCAGCCCACAACACATTTAATAGTGCATTGTGCCAATTTTTGTGATTTTCAGCCACCGTTCTCTTGATGATTTTAATCAGATTCTCATTTGTTGACTCTGCCAATTCATTGCCCTAAGGGTAATAGTTAGCAGAATACTTCAATTTGATTCCTTTTTCTAAAGTGAACTCGCTCATCTCAAGAGACGGAAAATAAGAAGTGTTGTCGAATACTAAACAATCAGGAATACCAAAATGAGTAATAATATTCAAATTTAGAAACGCAATTACCTGACTGGTGTTGACAGTCCTTAATGCAGCAGCTTCAGACCACCGGGTAAAGTAATTTATGGTTGTTATGATAAAATTATGTTGTTTTGAGGATGGGGGGTTGATTGGACCTATGATATCAAGGCCCCACTGCTGAAACGGAAAGTCTATTGAAACGGGCTGCAAAGGAAAGGATGGTTTTTGTAACCGCCCTGATGCTTTTTGAAAAATAGTACACTTATGACACAAGGTATAGGCGTCTCTATAAAGCATGGGCCAGTAATAACCAGCTCTCAAAACCTTATGGGCAGTGGTGTCACAACCAAAATGACCACCAGCTTCTCCTACATGCAACTCTAGCAAGACTTTTTTCTGCTTCGTTCTTCTCAAGACAGTGCATCAGTACGCCCTCAAAATTTTGACAAAACAAAATACCATTAACCAAATAAAAAGAGGAATATTTTAATCTCAATGCTCTTATTTTAGTGGGGTATAGGTGACGGGGGGCTGACCCATGTTCAAGACAAAATTTTATATTGTCATACCATGGATTGACAGAGTTTTGTGCGCAACAGATTGCATTTTCATTGTGATGTCCTAGGTTTGATGTATCGCTTTTTTCTTGCTATTCTTCAGCCGAATTAGCAACTAACTTGCATAACCCTTGGCCTCTCACTATCTGTGCTAGGGTAATTTCTATGTCATACTCTTGCAAGGAGGTGACCCAGTTAGCCCTCTTTTCTCCTACTTCTTTCTGCACTAACAATTTCCTAACGGCTAGGTACGGGACAATGATCTTCGTCCCAGATTTCAAAAGATAGGACCGGAAGTGCTTGACTGCTTTGAAAACAATGTAGGCTTTCTGATCTACTGCTGGGTAATTAAGTTCAACGCCTTTGAAAGAAGAGCTCATAAAGGCAATGGGTACTTCATTGTTTTCAGCGTTCTTTTGAGTTAGGACGACGACATAAGAGTGGTCAGAAGAAAAAGTGTAGGGCGAGAAGTCTTGGGAAAATTCGGGTCTCATGAGAGAAGGAGCATCTATTATGGCCTTTTTTATCGCATTAAAATCTTGATTTTCTAGGGGTCCCCAGTGATATTGGTTTTCTTTCTTAATTAGAATCTGTAGAGGCCTGACCATTTCGAAGAAACTGGGGATGAATCTCCTCACGAAGTTTATCTGGCCTAAGAAAGACTGCATAGATTTTTTGGATGTAGGAGGGGGGATTTTCGTGATGACTTGAGTCCTTTCGGGGTCGATAATCATCCCTTTGCTTGACACAATAAACCCTAAGAGTTTACCCTGTTCTACTGCAAAAATGGATTTTTTAGGATTCAAGGAAATGTCGTATTTACGACATCGCTGTAGAACGTCTCGTAAGTGAGCTAGATGATCGGTTTTGTTTTTAGAGAATACAGTAACATCATCTAAGTAAACTACAATGGACTGATTGATTAAGCCTTGGAAAGCAATGCCCATTTCTCTGTGGAAAGTGGCACCGGCATTAATAAATCCAAAGGGCATTTTTCGATAAGTGTAGGTGCCCCATGGAGTGCGGAAGGTAGTTTTAAGTTGGTCTGGAGGAGACATCAGGACTTGGTTGTACCCCGAGAAACCATCCAATAAGGATAGCCTCTCAGAACCAGATACCTGTTGAAGGATCTGTTCCATGGGTGGGACAGGATAGTTTTCTTTATCAGACGCTTTGTTAAGGTTTCAGAAATCGACACATAATCGGATTACCCCACTTTTCTTTCGGACGGGGACAAGGTTAGAAACCCATTGAGTGTGCCTAACAGGGAAAATAATCTTAGCATTCAGGAGTTTATTTAATTCCTTTTTAACGGTCAGTTCAAGCTTAGGGTGCATTTTTCTCAGTTTTTGTTGAAAGGGTGAGGTTTGGGGTTTCATAGGAATGACATGTTGTATGATGTTAGGGTCGAAAGTTTTAAGGTCATCATACTTCCATGCAAAGACATCTTTAAATTCTTTGAACAATTTAATAAATGCATATTTTTCTTGCTGAGAACATCCTACCCCTAGATTAATGCACTGTGGATTGTCATTAGTTCCTAAGTTTACTTTTTCATAAGATAACGAGGAACTATTGGTTTTACCGTTGACCGATTTTTTGAATTTATCTTGAAGATCATAAAATTTCTCTAATCTAACTACAAACTTAGGGATCGAATTTACCATGTTCGATAAAGCTTCAAGAGTTTTCGGATCTGGTAATACCGTGAAATCGCACAAATTGTCATCGTGAGTGCGTTTGTCTATCACCGCGCCTTGAAAATTTTCCTCCATATGCAGGAAGCTAATAATCTGTTGATCATCGTCAAAGACTCTCCAATTCGTGATGTTTCCAGGAAAGGATGGCTTGAACAACAGTTCGACGGAGAATGCATCCGGGGATAAGCCTTCTGCAGGAAAGAGTTTAGAAGCTACGTTAGCTAATAGATCATCTTTAGAATTATTCAATCTAGGAATATAATTTATATTGAAAGCAGAAAATTTATTCATTAAATTGCATACCTCGGATCGGTAGCTTCTAAGATGTGGAGACAGACAATGGATAGAATCTCTTACCTATCTAACCACGATTTCGGAGACGCCAAAGATAGTCAAGTTTTGAATGTTCATATCTAAAGATTTTCTGAGACCTTGCAGTAAAGCCTCATATTCTGCAGTGTTATTAGTACATTCAAATTCTAGCCTACATGCAATCAATGTTTTGTTACCTGCCGGATCGATAATAACACAGCCTGTACCAGCTCCTTCTTTGGACTTTGACCCATCAAAATAAAGAGACCAAATTTGATTTTTATCGGGTGCATGAGGCTGTTGTGTGGAAGTTGTTGGCTACATGTATGATACAATCTTGGACTGTTGTTCTGGGTTTGTGACAGCTGAAGCCTCGACCATGAAATTTCCAAAAATGGTATCCATCCCTTGTACTTCGAGTGAATCGGCAGAAGGTTTAAAGGGTTCATTTGGATCGTTCAAATATGTGACCGTGAACTTAAGGTAGCGTTCACGATTTACCTTGATCTTGTTAGGCTTGCCGTTCTCTGGAAGCCATAGGTGAGACCAATCTGTCGCGAAATGTCCACAACAATAATATCAATAACTTGATGAACCTTGGGGTTAGCTGATAATCTTATAAGCACATTCCTTAACTCGCCTATGACCTTAACATTAGTTTGGTCGAGCTGGATGATTTTTAAAGTGGATGGTTCAACTTCGGCATTAATTTTCTGGCACACAGACCATGGCATCACATTGGATGATGCTCCTGAGTCTACAATACAATTGTGCACGTTTCTATTAAAGATTTCGAAAGTTAACAAAAATGGAGGCACATTTCGGCGAGTGCTAAGGGTGGTAGTTTGTGGTTTCTTACTCGCCGTTTCCAAAGCTACTTTATCTACATTATTTACATTATTTACATTATTTATAGGAAGGCTTCCTTTATCATGAGAATCAAGATTTTTTTTAGTGGAAGTCTTCTGAGGAATTTTTTTCTGCACAACCTTGCTACTATTTAAATTACCATTTTTTCCATTCTCTGCGATGTTTTGCAACATTTTTTGTAGCAGAAATGGAAATTTCAATAACTCATAAACAGAAATGTTAGCCCTTAATTTTTTAAGATCTTCAACTAAATCATAATCTAAGTTGGGTTTCACATGACTCTGTTTAGTCTTAGTTGGTTTAGATTGTTTTGGAGGAGAAGTCATAGTGTTTTCGGCAGAAGGTTTGTTTGTTGTCTTACTCCTAGTATTGTAGGGATGGACTGTCTCGAAGTTAGCTTGAAAGATGCTATCCGAGAAGTGTCCAAAAATGTTTGGAGAAGACTCCTCTTCTTGAACTGTCTCTTGTTCAATTACCTCCTCGGGAATCTCAGGAGGCATCAAGTTATCCTGAGCTTCTAGAATTGTTTGAAGGGCGTATTGCAGACTTTCTAGATTAAGGCCCTCGGTGGTTGGATTAGGTCGGGTGGTGGGAAAAGGCTTCCTGAACGGGGTCTTGTAAGGCCCTTTTCTCGACAAATCTTCTTCGACCGTCTTTTTCAAATCTATAACTTGATTTGATAGTTTTTGAACGACTTTAGTTAAGTTTTCTAAATCAGAGCTTTCAGGTTGTGTTTTACGTTGAGTAGGTCTAGGGAGGATTTTGATCTTCTTTTTGGAAGATGAACTAGTTTCTGTTTCGTTGCTAGTAGAGTCTTTAAGACTAAGTATGTCTTTTTCAATCTAGATGGTCTCCTCGAAGGATTTTAACAATGTGTCTTTCTTAGATCATTTAACCCAAATAGCTATACTTTGATGCAAGGATTTAGTATAGTATGCTATTATAAGATTCTCGGCAGGCATGGAATCCCTAGGGATTAGGTTCTTACGTGTTAAGAATATTTGATTAAAGTCTTTAAATTTTTCTTTAGGGTCCATTCTTAAGTTAGAAAGATCCATGACTAGGACTTCCGGAGGCTTACCGTCTCTGAACTTTTCCAAAAAACATGACTCGAACTTTTCCCAGGACACGATGGTATGGGGTTGTTGGGAAAAGTACCATGTAGATGCATTGCCCTCGAAAGTATAAGGGAACAAACTACAGACTATGTCTTCATGCTCGACATTGCGGAGTCTTATGGCTAACATAAACTTTTTAATGTGATCTTCAGCAATCTGTTTAGAATCAAGGTCAAACTTGGGAAGCCACTTCTCCGGATGTTTGGGTAAGGGATGCTGTGCTCCAGGTACAACTAGAACATCCTGGTCGAGCCAAGGTCTAGAAGGATTGTTCTGGTTGGCCATTGGTGTAATCGGTATGGAAGACTGAGAAGGGGAAATGCCTTCATCAGAAGAATCTCCTCTAGAAGAGGAAGGAGATGATGGAGGTGGTGAGGGAGGTATTCCAGATCCTCCTACAGCAGGAGTGAGTATTGGATCTGTGGGGTTCAGAGTGAGATTAGTGCCTCCGAGCTACTCTCTGATATCAAATAAATCTATAGGTTGGTCCAAAGGTTGATTTGGTTTCCTCAAACAGGCTAAGGCACTATGAGTTCTTATGAGAGATTGGCGGACAATCTCTTGTATGTCACCACCTGTAGGATTTGGGGTTGTTGGCTCAACTGTGATCCGTGGATCATCGTTTGATGTGGTTGCTGTTTGAGGGGAAATGTTTTTGTTCAAATGACTTCTTGTCACTATAGGTGAGCAATTAGGTGGTGGAGGATTCTTACGACCGCCTCGTTCCATCAATAAATTTCAGGCCCTCCTTCTAGCACCATTTGTTGACGGGCGAAATTGAACTCTCGCCAACTAGAAGAGTGGATCCGGTCCGGGGTTGTCTAAATAACCCAAGCCATTTGGGATAACCCACCCTGACAGGTTTAGTGGCTCCATTAGCCGATCTAAGTCCTAGGAAAACAAATGAAAACTACAGTAAGGAACTAATCTAAATGAAAACAATAATTAAAAAAAACTAAATAACAAATCTAAACTATTAATATATGCAATTTACTACCTAATACTATAATAACTGTATGAAATTTAACATTCAACTATCAACTGAATTAAATCTTAATCACAAATGTACAATATTTATAAATTACAGATTTAGAAGAAAACCTACAAAAATCAATTGTAAACTGTCCTAAGACAGTGAAACTGTTTTTGATTTTTATAGTTTTATGAGAAAGAAATAGAATAAAAACTAACTATCTAAGCTAAGAAACTAAAACACTAACTCTAACTACAAATCTAAACTAACTAACTATCTAAGAAATAGAATAGAAACTAACTATCTAAGCTAAGCAACTAAAACACTAACTCTAACTACAAATCTAAACTATACATATATCTATCTAAACTACTTAAATAGCACTAATAAGCTAACCTGTGATAACGCTTTCCAATTTGTCCTGTGTAAAGAATCCAATTCAGTTGTTTGATGGGAGGAAACCCACATCAGATCCTTTGCAAGCCTCTAGTAAACAGTAAGCAACAGTGCTCTTTTCAATATCGATAATAGAACAAATAAAGCATAAAAAGTTACAACAATCTTATAATTTACAAATCATCACATTTAGATAAATCTGTGTGCAAGGATTTGTACAAAATGATTCGATTAACGAAGAAGAGAAATCTGTGATTCATTAACTAAAACAAAGTAATTGTTGTATTTTTGAATAAGAGAGATCAGATATGGATAACACATTAAATTAAATCACATGAACATGCAATGAATTACGATAGCTAAAGTAGTCTATAATCGACTACAAACTGACATGAATAAAACCTGAAACAAAAGTTTGATATATTGAAAGCAAAATCTGTTATAAGACATCAACTTTCATCTCAGTCTGAATCATAAATCCATATTCTGGTTCTCTCCACAGTGATCATGCTAGGTTCATTACAAAAATGACAAGTATTTAAAGACCTCCCACAGGGTAAAACATCCCTGTGGGAATTATCAAAACAATTTGCAAAAATCTGGGGATAATATCTCAAATCTCTATTTCTGACTCAAGCTAACAACCTAAAACAAAACCATAAACTATCACAGCATGCCCAATGGATGATTGGAATTCATATGTACCTGAAAGAAGACAAAAATAGACAATATTAGAGGATATTTTATTGATAAAATTGACAAAAATCTATTTTTAAGACTAGCTACAAAATCTTGTGATTCTGTAGCTCATCTAAATTGAACACATAATTGTTTTAAAACCAATTCAAATCTTAAAGAATTATATTCAAACTATTAAACAAATATCTGATTTCTAATTGGAAACCAAACGAATCATTCAAATCAAAATTGTTATGCTAATTTCAGAGCAAATGAAATTGTGGTCAATCGAATGATAACAGGGATACATGCACTCTGTTTGATTTGTTTTCACCAATTCGGGGTAAACAGAATCACATTAGATAATCCGACAGCAATGCAATCATTTTCATTAACCAACTCTAATCGACACAACCTGTAACCGTTTAAACAAATCATACATATAATAGTTTATGTCGCTTCTGTAATTAACAAAATCATTGTCAAATCCAAACGAAGTCACTACGATCATTTGTCATATTAATGAAACTATATCAAATATATACAAACGATTATGATAGTCGTGGCATGCAGCAATCGTTTGCAAATCAAATAAAAAAAAGAACGAATCAAAATAGTTTGGGGCCGACACAATTGAAATGAAAAAGCGTATCAATCAACACAGCTAAATGATTTTTAGCAAATAAATCTTTTGCACAGGTCGAATGTAATCAAAATACAAATGAGAATATTGATTCAATACAGAACAGAGTCATTCCAGGTAAATCGAGGTCAACAGGGTTGTTTTGAGTTAAACGAAACTAATCAAAATCAAACCCAATCGACTATCCTAAATTAGACGAACAGAATTGATTCAAAAACAAACCAAACCGAATAAAAAATCAATCAATATCTTATACTAAACTGGGCATGATAGAAATCGCATAATAAAATCATATCTGCATTTTAATTTAGCAAAATGAATCTACTGTACAGGATCAATAACAAGATCATTTAAACTATAACAGAATCATTTCAAATGTGTTAAAACAAACAAAGCTAATTTGAAAGCAAAACTGAATACGCTATCTTAATTTACAAAGAAAAATTCATATTGAAATTCATACCTGGACAATCAGAAAACAACTCGGTCATGATAATTTGGAATTGAGGAATGTTGTTGTCGTTTCGACATTCCTGAAAACAATCGAACCGGTGGTTTTTTGTTTCTTGTCATTAGCTTGAAGCCTGTCCCTTTCTTTTGATAGCACTGTAACTTTGTCCTCTAATGATTTGATCTTTGATTACAGCAAGGGAACATCAGTGTAATAATGCTCTAGCCACACATTGCATTGGATGCATGATGTTTTCTCAGTCTTTGATAACACAAGCGAGGGTTTGTTTAAGCCAATAGGGGTTTCATTGTGCAACTTGATTCCCAGGTAATTTGGGTCGTTTTTGAGGCATGGGGGAAAATTAGATACATAGTCATAGGGTTTGATAGATCACAGGCCATGAGAATAAGAGTACTCTCCAGCTAGGAAGCGCTCGATATCAGAGTCTGAGTCCTCACTCAGAACTATGGGCTTTTGGTCAATGTTTGGCTTAGGTTTATTCCGGGCAAGTCTCAATATCAATCGAGAATTTTTCTTACCCTTGCTGTCGACAGTAGGATTACCCTTGACTCTCTTACTCACAGTCTTCTTAACAGCCTCGGTCTTATCTTTTGTGCACGGGTTTGTTAGGGTATCGAGTAGGTCAATGTCAGGGAAAACTGAGGGTTCAGCAGGGGGTAGAAGGATATGAAATAGAATGGGTGGCCTGACCATAGTCTCACTAACCACAGCCTTGTCGATTTGAACAGACTCCAGATTAGCAAAGCCATTTCTAAATAGAAATGCTTGCCAATTATCGCCATGAAGGATCAAATGGTGGACGATGATGAGTTTAATTAAGCCGTGGTGAAACAAGATGCTATCAGCCTTCTCGTGTTTGAATCTCTTAGACATCTTATAAAGACTACATAAGAAGTAATGCGGCATGTTCAAAGGATAACCCATAAAATTCATCAACAATTGGAGGTGATACAGAAAAACCAAGCCATACTGACCTTCACAGGTCACAAATTGTTTCACAATTACCAAAAGATCGTGCCACCTGGGTTTGAGGGTGGAAATAGGCATACCTTTATCACAAGAAATGACCTTTCTTGATATGAATAGTAATGGCCACGACACCTCATCAACTTTGGAATTCTTAAACCATCGTTGGCCTGTAGTTGACAATCTTGTAGCAGAGCTTATGAATTCTTCATTGAGTTCAAGCTGCATATCACCTACTTTAGCCCTACATCCGTCAAAGGTGAGGGCGAATTGTTGGGCAACCGAATGATTGAAACCCTCGAACCTCTGTATAAACACCATCCAACCACTGTTTTCTAAATGTTTATGAGCATTATCAAATAGCAACAGAGCTTGGCTACCATTCGAATCTATGCGCACCACCGGTGCCATAGACAGGAGCACACGGTGAGCAGGGTAACTGGGTAAGGGTTCGAATAGAGTATACACAGGGTCGATAACTCACGGGCTCGCTCGAAAAATAGAAAAGGTGAACCAAAATAGGGGAAAACATTAATGACAGATCGTGTGAAGGTGGTGGAGCTAGTTCAATACATGCAAAATAGTCATATCCACAGTACAACCGTCGACGCATATAACTATTCAATCCACTATTGCATAGGTTAAAACTACGTCATTCAATCAACCAATGAAATCTATCGTAAATCAACCAAACATTTGCGCAAGCAATAGTTTTATCATAGCTTTGAAACCAAACAATGAATCGAAATCAATACCAAGGGTTCGATAATATGAACTATGTGTCGTATGAAATTATTTATACCAAGGGTTTAACCGCAACACCAATGTGTTTCATGAAACCAATGTGTCAAGGGAATCAATCAAAGAACATGCAAATAAAATCACCAATGCATCACAAAATCGATCAAAAGAATATCATCACAGTCTTGTAAAATGAAGTCTTATTAACAAATAAGAATGCCAAATGAATAAGGATGTTGGAGTCTTGTCAATTGTATAACAATAAATAACTTGGAAACATGGTGAGCATAAAAACAAGAGTGATCATAACAATCCAGTGACATTTTTAATATGACTTCGAAAACCAACGGTTTCACGCTTGCAGTTGTGAAAACGAGAGCCAAGGTAAGTGTGCAAATGCATATAAAACAATAGTGTCGTTTTATTGGAAAGGTTGCGACGAAAATCAAAGTTTGCAAAACACTGGTGTAGGCAGCTTATAAGGATAGTATGAAAATGCGAATTGGCTGCCAACACCAATCTAGATCACTTTTGTTTAAGAAAGCCAACAAATGCAAGTTAGAAATGGAGATAGTATGATTTCATGTACAATTGAAATAAGGATGAGAAGATGTCATGGTATCATTTTTGGAAACCAAAGTCATTGAGTCTATTATTATTCCAAGAGGGAGGAGTCTGTAATGCCCCATATTATTTCCTAGAATATATTAGATAAATATCATGCATATGTTGTGATGATGTGATTAATTAATGAGCGTCAAGGAAATATGTTTGAGTTCTAATGACTCTATATTGTAAAATGTAAATATTCTTATAAATATTCCTACTATGGAGCCCAAAGCTAAGGCTTGACTAGAAAATCGTGGACAACTTAAACACAAACTTAGTGACTTATGTCTAATTTATGTGATGTTTTTCACCTTGAGGTAATGTTACCATGGTGTGTATTGTATCATGTAAAGGTTAATATAAAATATATAATAATAATTCCATTAAAGAGGTCGCTAGGGAGAAACAACTAGGATATGAGTCCATGATAGGGGAAGAGGAAGGAGAGTTATTGTGGTATGACCCTAAGGGGGGAATATAAGGGATTAAATGTATATGATATGACCCCAAGGGGGGGGAATATATGGGGTTAAATGTACATGTAATGTGTAAATGTATATGTAATAGGGTTAGCATAATAATAAAGGGGAAACATGTGCAATTTTTGAAGATGTATAT
>JZKD02S1999896.1:3349010-3359952 GCA_000966675.3 Picea glauca
CATATTTTACTCCTTACCAGATTTCATACAATTATATTTATTTTTTCATTGTAAAAGTATAACCGAATTATGATAAATTCCTATGTGTCTTCTTTCCAAATCCTATTGCTTGTGATCCATTTTGTGTTCTTATATTCATCATATTTCTTGTAGATATTGTTATGGTCCACGGGAGCCCCAATACCATTCCATTAATGGACAAAGACCTTTAAATTTCAAGAATTGTAACAAACATTTTCATTTTTTAGAAATCCTAGAGAACTAAGTCTCCCCCTTTGGCATGGAATGGGTTCATCATACTCAACCTATATGTCTTTTAATGTTTGTTTCATCCATATAACCAAGCATTATTATCATTATCTCCCCCTTTGGAAATAATGGAAACACTCTGATGCAATGTTGTTACTCAAGCTCCCCCTGTGATCATTTCTCCCCCTGAAGTCATGCATTTTCTTACTCTCTCCCCCTTTGGAATCAATCGAAAAAGGGTTTCTCTCTCTCTGTTTGAACTATCTTGAGGGTTGCTCACACTGTCTGAACTATCCTATGGGCTACTCCCCCTATATGACATGTACTTGGGGCTACTCCCCCTATCTAAAATGTCATTGGGGTTGCTTCCCCTATCTAAACTGTCATTGGGGTTGCTCCCCCTGTATGCAAGTTGATGTTCATTTCTTCTTAATGGTGCTTCCTCGTGTAAATATTTAAAAAATATAAGAAAATCATTCAAATTTTCTTTCTTTTCTCTCCCCCTATTTTGTGGGAGTCATTGAGAGGCAGAAACTATTCCAAGTTTTTGTCGAAGATATTCAAACGTCTCCCTCAGAAGAGGTTTGGTGAATATGTCAACAATATGTTCCTTTGTTCCAAACTCTACTATGATATTATTCTATGTAACCTGTTCCCTGAGAAAGTGAAACTTGATCAGAATATGTTTTGTCTTCGAGTGCATCATTGGTTTCTTTGAAATATTGATGGTGCAAGTGTTGTCACAAAGAATTGGAATGGGCTCTTCATACTCAACCTGTATATATTTTAGTGTTTGTTTCATCAATGGAACCTGTGTACAACATGTTGTTGCTATAATTTATTATGCTTCTGCTATAGACAACTATACTGACGACTGTTTCTTGCTTAGCCAAGATACTAGTCAATCACCCAAATAGAAAGTTGCTTCAAATGTGCTTCTTAGATCATCAATGCAACCCGTGTTATCAAATTAATAGGTAAGTGCGGACACAAATAGATCTCCCTAGATCCTACAGGAAACTACAACAAAACATAACAGAATGCACACTTCACCTTAAACTTCATTATCATATGAACTATTTTAATGAGTTACAAGTGACATACCTTTTGAACGATGTTTGATCGTCTCTAGTTTCATCCTTGTAGATCCTTCCTTGGGTTTGTAGAGTAGTAAGCATGTCTAATAATCACAAACCAACACAGAGAGAAGACAAGGATATATGTATTCTAATGAAGTCTATGTATATGATCAAGGAATTATACAATAGAATATAAGATGCTTATATAGGGAAGAAATGCATTACTGTATTAAGTGAATAGAAACTGGAGAATACAACCCATTCCTTGATGTTGCAAGGTCCCCTTTCAATGGATCTTTTCTTCAACACACACCTTTGTTCCAAATTCCTTGAATGAAGAAGATCTACAATCTGACTTGAAGAACTAAAGCAAAGCTCTCAAGCATAATCTGAAATAGAACTCTCCATACAAATCTTAGCCTTTAAAACCTTAGCCTTTTCCATGAGAGATCCCTCTTTATATAGTATGAAAGAGAGATAGATGAGGAGATTAGGATGATCCCACCAAATCAGATAAGCGAGTAAGATCCAAATCGATCGAAGGCCACCTCATCTTCTAGAAGATTCCCTTATAGAACATTCTTGAAATTTGACTTTTCCCATGCTTTAAGAATCGTCGCACCCTATGCACAAGAAGCATGTGACAACGTCATAGCCCAGGTATAGTGCAGAGTGTGATGATCAGGCATCATCGCACCCCATGCATATAGCAGGGTGCAATGACCTTCTTTCATATGCTTTTTGGCAGAGGAAATAAAATCACTTTTCCCATGGTGAAAGTATCTTTTAATAGTTTTTAGGGAACATCAACACATGTTGTTAGGTGATCAATGAGGTGACCAAAATAATGTGTAACAGCCTACCCAATCTATGTTTGTATCGACGACTAGAGAAAAAAAATTTCCCTTCGAATACCATAATCCATAATCCTTTGTACCTTTGGGATACCTGAATATCCTTTTCACTGCCATGACATATGTCTCCTTTGGTGCTACCTGAAATCATGTTACCTATTCAACTTCCTACATGACATATGAACTGGATGTTTTCACATAAAGTAAAATGCCAATCATTGACTTGTACATCCTATGATCTACATCTTTAGACTCATCTTCCTTGCTCAACTCGCAACTGATTTGCATTGGAGTACTAACTGGTTTACAATATTCCATTCCAACTCTTTTTAACATTTCTCTGATATACTTTGTCTATGCAATGAAGATAATTGTATCATGTTGATGTATCTGGAGTCCCAAAAAGAAGGACAATTCACCAAGTAATGCCATCTCAAATTCATTCTGCACGTCCTTGGAAAATTTATGGCTTAACCTGTCATCATCACTACCAAAGATGATATCATCAACATAAACCTCACTCTCTTCAGTTACCTTGATATAGAGGTTTCTATATGCATTTCCCTTTTTGAACCCCTGTTGTTGTAGATACCTTTCCAACCTTGAGTACCAATCCCTAGGTTCTTTCTTAAGACCATATAGTGCGTTCCTTAACCTGCAAACATAGTCTTCATTATCTGTCAGCTGAAATCCTTCTGGCTTCTCAATGTAAATTTCTTCCTCTAAGTCACCATTCAAGAAAGATAATTTCACTTCCATATGATACACTTTAATATTCTTGGAACAAGAATATGATAATATCAATCTTATGGCTTCCATTCTGGCAATCGGAGGAAAGGTTTCTTCAAAGTCCACTTTTTGAACTTGTGCATAACCTTTACAGAACAATCTCACTTTATTCCTGGTAACCTATCCATCTTCATTCATCTTGCTTCTAAAAAACCATTTTGTACTGATTACATTCTTATCCTTCGGTCTTGGAACCAATTTCCATGTTTTATTTTTCTTAATCTGATCTAATTCCTCTTCCGTAGATTTGATCCAAAATTTATCTTTGCTTTCTTCTGCAAATCTTCTAGGTTCAATTCTGGACAATAGCGCAAGATGTATCTTATCTGGTGAGTGAATTCTTCTTCTAGTCTCAACACCTACATCTTTATTCCAGATAATATGTTATGTTAGATGGTTCTTATTTACAATGTGACTAGGATTTATGGGATGAACTTGAACAATTTGTTGGTCATTCCCTGTCTTCTCTGCTTCGGGTTTTTATTCCTCATCTTCTACCTCCTCAATCTTTAGTTTCTCTATATCATCTTGTTCTTCTGAACTCTTGCTTCTATCTTTGTTCTTTTGGAAACCTGTCTCATCAATTGTTACGTTGATTCTTTCCATGACCTTGTCAAGTATTAGTTTGAAACACTTGTAGTCCTTTCTCTTTCTTGAGTATCCAAGAAATATTCCTTCATAAATTCTGGAGTCAAACTTTCCTAATTTTTTGTCTTCTCTCTTGATGAAAAACTTGCTTCCAAATATTTTGAAATGTTTGACATTTGTTGGTCTTCCTTTCCATAGTTCAGATGGGGTTTTATCATTTCTTGTTCTGAGCATTCCTATATTATGAATGTGAATTGTTGTATGGACTACATGTGGCCAAAAGATATCACCTAGCTTGGAATCCTTCAACATTGTTTAAGCCATTTCATGAAATGTCATGTTCTTTCGTTTGGCCACCCCATTATGTTGTGTTGTCCTGGTGGCTGAAAAATTTCTATTTATCCCATGTTTCTTGCGAAATTCCATGAATTCATTTGATTTGAATTACCCTCTATTATCTAACCTTAGACATTTGATTTTTGTATCCAATTCATTCTCAACCATTTATTTGGAATTCTTAAACTACTCAAATGATTTTTATTTCTTTCGGAGAAAGTTGACTGCATTCATTCGGGTGTAATCATCAACAAGAAGCATGAAGTATTTCTGACCTTTCAGACCCTTAGTTATTATTGGTCCACATAGATCTGTGTGCACAATATATAAAGGTTTTGTCGTATTATACTCTTTTTTTGGAAACTTAGCTCTGTTTTGTTTTCCCTGAATGCATTGTTTACAAAGATTATCAGTTGGCTTTGAGATCATGGACATTTCTCTTAGTTCTTCTTTCCTTCTTACTTTGACCAAGTTTTCCAAGTTTAAATGACCCATTATTTTGTGCCAAACCAACTTTCATCTTCTTTACCTAGACAACATTCTTATTTTCCAATTTCATGGAGGACATATATATTGTTAGATGTTCTCATTGTTGTAGCCACTATTTTTCCAGACTTATTTTTTCTTACTTGACATTTATCTGAGTCAAAAAGAAGTGTGTGTCCTTGATTTCACATCTTACTTACACTTAACAGATTATGTTTCATATCTTCAATGAGAAGAACATTTTGTGCCTTTGCATTGTTGCTTCCAAGCCTTATCGTGCCTATACCAATGATATTAGTTGATTGATCATTTCCAAAAGACGTCGATCCATATTTCTCTGGTTTCAATTCTAGGAACCTGTTTTGATCAGCTATCATATCTTTCGAACATCCACTTTCAATGAGCCAATCACTTCTCCTGTGTTTAGATTGAAGAGAAAGTGTGCATTCTTCATTGTTTTAATGTCCCTATTTTCTCACCCATATCTTCTAGGGTGCCTGTGTAGAATCATTTGTATTCTTCCTTGGTTATTTGGAAGGAAATGTCGATCTGCAGTCTCTGGATGTATGTCCAAAATTGTTGCATTTCTAACACTCAACCTCATTGGTTAAAGCATTGAAATTGTTATAGTTCATTTTTTTTGTTTCTTGAGGTCTTCTGTTCTGATACGTTTTGGAACGACCATCATAAATATCTCTATTTATTTCATAAGCTCTACAATTAACTTCCTTATGCCCAAAGTTATTGCATGAATAAAAAATGGCAAGAAAAAATGTATGATACTTGGATGTTCAAGTTCTTTTGAAGTGTGTTGCTCTTCTGAATCCTTCTTCATATTGATAATTTTCCATTTGTGGTTGTTGGAATATGGATGTTCTCTGTGATGCATTCCATCTATTATAACCTTCCCAAGTTTGTATCTGATTTACTGAATTTCTGAGAACTTCTGCATAGCTCTTCTTTTCTTCTTCACATTTTGTTGCCTTGGAACTAGAACCTTCCTCATTATTGTTTTGCTTGTACCCCAATCCAGTCCAATCATGGTGTGGTCTCTGACTATTTATAATTTTTTCTAATACCTTAGTATTATTTTCCGGTGTGTTCCTTTTCTGAAGATCCCTTCTAAGCGATACTATATTTGCTTCCAATTTCTCAATATTTCTCTGCTCTTCTTCTAGTTGGTTCACAAGTGTCTCTTTGATTTTCCTGTCTTCTTTTGCCTGAATCTTTAAGTCTGAAATTATTTGTTCAAGTTCTTCAGAGTTTGATTTCTGAGCTCCTTTCATTAATTTCTTGTTTTTCTTCCTTTCTTTACTTAGCTCTTCTAAAGAACAAATTAGTTCATCTCTGAGATCAATTTCACCTTCCAATTCAGACTCTTCTTGTTTAGAGTTATCAAAATCCATAAGAGTACATCCCCTATGACATTGTCACTATCATCTTCTTCATCCGAGGAATAATTATATTCTTTTGAATAAAAGTTTTTCTTTTGAAACTTCTTATTTTTTTCTTGTTCCATCTTTTAAATTTCCATCCTTTACTAGAGGTTTCCTCTTCATCACTGTCTTTATTTTTGTAAGGACATTTAGCTACGAAGTGACCAATTTTACCACAATTGAAACATTACAAAGGATACTTACCTTTATGCTTATCATTTCCTTTTTGTGGTTTCTTTAAAAGGGCTTCCAATTCTTCATCTTCTTCAGATTCATCGCTACAACTGGACTTTGACTTTGACTTTGACTTTGACTTTTCTTCTTGCTTCGTCTTATGTTTCTTTGATGTCTTGAATGTTGCTTCCTTTGTGAATGTGTTTTCTTGTTTCGTTCTCATATTGTATGTTGTAAGAGTTACATGTAGTTCATCCATAGTAATTGTAGCAAGATCATTTCTCTCTTCTAGGGATGAGATTTTTGAGTCAAATCTCATTGGGAGAGATCTCAAATATTTTTTTAACAATTACACATTCATCTATTTCCTGGCCAAGTCCTTTGATAGAATTCACCACTTCATCAACTCGTAGGAAATAATCTTCGATACATTCCTCTTCCTTCATTTTCAATTCTTCAAACTGAGCTCTAAGGGTTTGTAGCTTGGCTCCCTTGACCTTTGCATATCCTTCATAGATCATCTAAAGTTTAGCCCACATCTCTTTTGTGGTGGTGAAATTTACAACTTTAACATATACAAATTCATCCAAACTGAGTTCAATATTGCTTTTAGCCTTAGATTCATACTGTGTAAGTTTCTTTCAATTTGTATCAGTTGGAGGTGTGGCGGGATCTGTGTATCCATTTTCAACTGATAACTAAACATTGTAACCTAATGACTTCAAAAAGGTTTTCATCCTTTTCCTCCAAATGAGCAATTTTAGTCCTTTTATCCTTTTTACCACAAAGTATGTTATTTATATTAGTAGCATTCAAATATCATAATCGATGTAAATAGCAATGAAAAATAAAGAACCATACACATGCACAATACACCAAGAATTTTACTTGGAAACCCAATGTGAAAGAAAACTACAAAATTATTTTTTTATATTGTTTGAAGAAATAAATTCATTGGAAGCACCAACTTCTGTATTTTCCAGCTACAACCCCTTGATTTTCAGGCTCCAACCTGAAGGAAGCACCTACTCCCTGATTTACCGACACCAACTGGAAGGAGGATCCAACCCCCTTTCCTTGCCCTGTCCAACCACCCTATAAGATAAATGTAGACCACTGTCACTGCCACAAAAACTATCACTTTGCCTGTCAACCTATCAACCTAACCTGTACCAAACAAAATGTACCAACACTTATACCACTAAATGTAATATCAACCTATCCTCTTTATCAAATCAGATCTGATCTCATGGATCTCATGCTCATGATCACAATATAAATACACAACATGAATATCATATGCCAAATACCAACAAAAAAATACCAACTGTATCCCTCAACAAATATGAAATATGTAGCAATATTGAACAACCAATACCATCGTAAGAGCTAAACCCTAGATCACAAAACATACCTCAAACAAGATGTGCCATATCTCTCATAAATAGACTCCAACCATGCACAAAATATTATGCTAATATAACCAGCTATGAACTAGTACTAAACTTTATTAGATCTGCCTCAGATCAACTCTATAGAAATCCCTAAACTTCCAAGAGGGCATCCAATATATCTACAAGCCAAACCCTCAATCAGATTCACATCTTCAACGCTACACATATGAAAGCCATACCCTTTTCTTCTTGTAGTTGTGGATCTATTACGGATTTGTTTCTGTAGCCATGATTATGTTTCCATGATTTTGTTGTCGCGATTTTGTTGTCGCGATTATGTTGCCGTGGTTTTTTTGTCGTGATTCTATTGTCGCGGTTATGCTCCCACGGTTATGATGCCATGATTTTGTTGTTGTGGTTTTTCTATCATAGTTTTTTTGTCGCGATTCTATTGTCATGGTTCTGCTGCCACGATTTTTCTGTCGCAATTTTTTTGTCGTGAATTTTCTCCCACATTTTTTTTTCCACAAATTTGATCTATCAATAATACCTGCCCAAATAGCCTTTCACAAATGGATATTCAATTATGTTCAAAAATAGGTGCAAATAGGAGTCCCTTGCGAATTTGATATATCAATAATGCCTTCCCAAATAACCTTTCACAAATGGATATTCAATTGTGTTAAAAAATAAGTGCCTTCCTCTAGAAGTTTCCTTGTAAGAACTTTACCCCTTACTCCATCTTATAAAGCTAACCCATTAACCCACTTTTATCCACTTAACCACTTTTTCCACTTTGACTATTCAACCTTTGTCCACTTAACTTAACCACATTCCTTAATAGCTATTTATTGCAACTAAATTACCTTTAATTAATTCTCTCTTGTAGCTACTTTGACTAGCTAATTTTGTGGATGACTTTCTAGGAGTTTCTAGATAGCTTGGCTTCTTCTTAGCCTTCTAGGGACTTCTAGAATGTTCAATGAGGGTCCTTTAACTTCTCAAGGCCATATCTCCTAATTCGTGATGAACTTTGTGACGTACCACATATCATCGAGAACGACATCACGCGTAATTTCCATGTATCCACACATTACCTATAACTAAACTGATATTCATGTCTTTATTCCTTGGTCAAACATACCATATCATTGTGGCTACCGAAATTCGCTACCGAAATTTATTCAAGGGTTGACATCAATGAAAACCAAACCAGTCTACTCAACAAAAAAACAAATGAAAGAGAGATATTCCATCACAGTAAGTCCACATTGATTACATACTTTCTTCCTTAACATATTTCATACAGTGATATTTATTCTTTCAATGGAAAAGTATAACCAAATTTGGATAAATTCCTCTATGTCTTCTTTCCAGATCCTATTGCTCGTGATCCATTCAATGTTCTTCTATTCATCATATTTCTTGTAAATATTTTTATGGTCCATGGGAGCCCCAATCCCAATCAATTAATAGACACACACCTTTAAATTTCAACATTGTAACAAACATTATCATTTTTGAGGAATCCCAGAGAACTAAGTCAACATTGATTTTGATTGTATTTAATAACTATGATTTTTGAGTTCAGAATATTTGAATTCAATCTCTCAAAATATTCTTTTGATCTTAATAAGTAGTACTCTTTCAAAGTTCTTTTGTCCCATTGGACCATTTTCTTTTATTTGAATGTGATCATAATTTTTATTAAAATGTGATGGATGTGAGGATTTTATCATTTTCTATATTGTGTGTTGTTTGAGGTTCTTGGTCCATTTCTTAGAAATTCTCAATATATAGAAATATTTTATTTTTCAGTATTTTAAATTTTATTGAGTCATAAAGAGTTGGATTCATTCATTCGACAGAGTCCCATATTATATTTTATATATATATATAAAATATTCAAAGAAAATCATAAGCCATAGAGGAGTACCACCTCTCTAAAAATGCAGGGGGATTCATATCCTCGTTAAGTTGTCATTTTAGTCCTGAGAGATTCAAATGTCAACATTACTCTTATACCAATATGATCTATAAATTTATGTGGATTTTCCATTGAAACAATTCATTACAACAGATCTAATAAAATACTAAAATCTTTACTATTAAGGTAAATTTTCCTTTAGATCTCCAGAATATTTAGTTACTAATTTGAAAAATAAAATTTGAAAAATAGAGAATAGTAAAACACAATCACACCACATGTTAGCACCAGAAGTCACTCCTGGATTGTAGTAGGAGTAAGTGTGATACCCATCAGTATTTTATGTCACGGGTTGATTTTATAAAAGGTGATCGAATGGAAATAAACTCAGAACCATATTGTTTTAACTCGGAATCATGGACCAAGAAAAGCATGGGCAGGTGAGGTCTCAATATAACTTCAGTCAGTAAGCGTAGTAAAGGGTGAGTAAGTGAACAAGCAATAAGAAAAGCTCCAAGTGCAAGCTCATCTTGAACCAGGGCTTCAGACACCAGGATATGACTCGAGAAAGTCACATCTATAACAGTGAGGTGATCAAACCTTCATAACAATGCTATAATAATAGCTCGACTGGATCCTCCATGCCCGAGCTACTTGGTATAGAAAGAAGAGAGATAACATGAAAATCCCGTTAAAACTAGTTTTTATGCCACTGTGATCAAACCTCCATCACAATAGAAAAACTACTCTCGACTGGATCATCCATGCCCAAGTGTTCTAACACATGAGTTATAGAGAAATGAAAGAAATTGTCTGTCATTAAATAAGAAGTCTCACATACATATGCATAACCAGGGGAACCAGTGCTTCATTAAAAATTTGCAATAGGGAGCTTAGCTCTACCATCGATCCTGACAAAAATGTCAAAAACGCCTACATATACTCAAGGAAAAACAATAGCAGCAGTTCCGAGAAACTGCATTGAAGGCGTTATGTATGCATGTTTACTGGAAGACTGCACATGCAGACTCTGGAAAGTCATGCACCTTAGTCAGACGCAATCGTGTTCCAAGCAACCCTGCAAAATGAATTGAAAAGATTCCAGTCCTTTTCTGGAATTTCCATTTATGGTGGAGACAATGTCTAACCACCACCATTTGTTTCAATAACTGCTTCCTTGGGATCGGGGAAGGCCCCAATCAACTCTATGCCTATAGGATGTGGAGGCCTTCTCAGACTGTCATCTGGATCCACTTAGAGGATTCACGGTAATACATGGGGGCCAGTTGTGAAGACCATAATATTTGACGTGGGGTAGTGGATGGGAGAAAGTCAGGCAGAGGTGATTTGAAAAATGCGGGTGGCGGAAAATGTGGAGTCTGAAATGTGAGAGCCAGGTGGAGGAATCACAAATTCTAGGAAGAATCTACGGGGAAATTACACGGAGGCAAAGGAGATATGGTGGTGGGATGTGATTGGTCAGGAAAAACATATCACTAAGACAGAGACGATGTGGAAGGGATAGGGACAAGTGTATCACAACGAGATGAGGGGGAGAGAGAGTGATGTGATGGGAGGAAGGAAGAGGTGGAGTGGAGGACAGATGGCAAGAGGAGTTGAGGGTGGTTAG